>JAGFNQ010000807.1:776966-930366 GCA_024364735.1 Boesenbergia rotunda | reverse complement strand
TGCTCAGTCTCGGCTGGGTTATGGCCGAATTCAAAGTCTCATGAGCAGAAGGAAATTTTCTGGAGAGTCATAGAAGCAGAAATGATAACCATATTGATGCATAGCAGTCTGAAAATCTGTTTGCTGATTTTGTTATTGCTGATTCTGCTCCCAAAGTGTAACTCAAAATTTCGGTTCCACAGCAATGCTATCCAACTTCAATGGGTTGGTTTGGAAGATGCACGACCTGACATCATGGTGGCAGATCTTGTTTGTATTACTGGCAAGTTTTGGCACAGGGCATGGCCTATACAACATTCGAAGGTTAAAGAAATGCAGGCTTTTGGAGACAAGAACAGACAGTTATCCCTGGTGCCAAACGTGCCAAGTTTAGGACACCTAATTGTTTGGTCATGGGTTGCTGAAAGGTTGCTTATGGGTTTCTGTTCGGTTGCCTTGCTGGGTAGAGTAAGAAGATGTAATGGGTTTCTGAAAGTGTTGCATTTTCAAGGATTTTGGTGTTTTGGCTATGAAGCTCTGTCGGTGGCTGGTAAGACATCAGATGATTTAATTGATGCGAGCATTTTGGAAGTCATATGGGCCTGCTGCTATGCCTCTCCCTCTCCTCTCTTAAAGATATCAGCATGCTACACGTGCCAGCAGAAAGGACTAAGTTTCGATATGAAGACAAATGCTGAAAATACTTGGAGACATGAACCTGAAATCATAAGGATACACTGCCGAAATCAGAAGACACCAAAACTGATATTCCAGATTTTTCAGAGGACTGATGTGAGTAGGAAATCAGTGGGATTTCAGAAATGTTTCATGATGAATACTTCATTTGACTCAGACTTAGATCCTGGACATAGGAGGATCCGATTGACAGTGACACATGGACAAAGGCTCAGTTTTGTAGTTATACTGCAGTGTGGACAGTCTCGTTTGACAGTGAGCTCTTTGGTTGCGGGTTCTGGCCACTTGGGAGGATGGTGCAAATGTTTACCTGTTTTGTGCCATGAATTTGGTTTTGGGCCGCTGCCACTCAATGGTTTCGGGTTGCTGCCACTTGGGGGTTCACTGAATTTGGTTCTTATTTTGGCGCTTGTTTTTATTTCTGCTTGTTTCCTCTCTGGTTGCTAGATATCTGATGCGATCGTTGTGTGAGGTGGAGAATTCTGAATTCAATCGGAAATCACGCGGTGCTTTACAAATCTCAACATCCAAAATTTGGAAAAGATCATTGCCGGAGTGGTGTGCCAAATATTGTGTCAACTTCCCCCTAAAGAAAGCTCTTGGCCAGGCTCTTTCGAGGATAAGAGCATTTGCAAATATTTTCTCAGAGTGCAAGTAGAACATTTCATCTGCACTTTTCGCCTTTATAATGTTATGAGTTGCTGTGCGTCTGGAATATCTTGCAGGAGGTGGAGGTGGAGGTGTGTTGATTTATATAGTTTGCTTATGCCCATTTACGGGACATGCAGAAATGATTCAGTGGCAGATGCTCTATGCTGGGATTTGGTCAGAATTTTGCTATGCTTGAAGATACATTATGAATGGATTTCGATAGCCAATCCTGCTGCCAAGACAGTGCTTCCCTAGAAGAGGTCAGGCTGGTTGTAAGCGTGCCAAACGGGTCAAATGTGCCAAATGGAGCAAAACTGAATTTTCTGTTTCTCATTGTGATGCTATGGAGGATGGGATATTATTGGCTTCCTGGAATCCTGAATTTGCTGCTACTTTTGGCTGACTTTCGATTCCTGACAGATCCCCTATTCAAACAGAATTCCTTTTGTAGTGGCATAAAAGTTTATTTAATTTTTGTATGGGCTTCTAACTTCCTGGTTGAGGAGCAATACCAACTGATTCACGCATGGGAGATGATGTGTCATACTTGGTGCACAGCGGTCTGGATGACTGGTGGGAGTCAGAAAGCAATGGGATCTCATGGGAATACTGAGCTTGGCTCTGATTGTGTCTTGGCGTGCCAAGTAGCTGGGAGCGTGCCAAGGAAGCTGATTTTGCTGCAACCACTTCAGATTTTAATGCTGCTGATTCCTGATTTGTATCTGAAAGGCAAACCTGTATTGGGTTTCCTGCAATTGAATTGTAAAGGAATTGGCACGGGATCAGTAACAGGGGTTAAATTAAAAGAAGCTAATTGCAGGCAGTTGCGGAGTCTAGTGCCAGATCTGAAAAGGGAACTCAGAGTTGGTACTGTTGTAGATTTTATAAGGAATAACGGGTTTTATGTAATAGAGGGTTTGTGGAGGTGCGGATATGGAGAGAGAGGGACGGTGAATGGATCCACCATAAATGATCCATCTAGTCCATAGCAAACGGCTACGGTAAAGACTTCTCAAATCCGTTAATGGCTGAGGCTTTGCCAAAAAGCCTAAATGGGTGAATAAACCCACCATAGGTCTATCTAGTCCGTAGTAATGGCTACGGTAAAGACTTGTCAAATCCGTTTTTTGGCTGGTCACTTGCCCAAAGTGAACATCGGGTGTGCTAATACTGGATTATTTGCTGAGATGGATTATTTGCAAGTATAATGAAGATCAGAGGCTACTTGTGGATTCAGGCAAGGAGAAGCTTTGATGGGCTAATTTCGAGCACCAGAGTATATGGTTAGATATCCAGAGAATCAGAAGACTGGAGGTGCGGTTGCTACTCTTTCGAGGGATTTTTGAAGACTGCTAAGAAGCAGGAGAGAAAAGGAGGCTGTTAGAGATTGATTCTAACATTAGATTTGAATCAATAAATCCGGGTGATAATTGTATAGATTCATATAGACAGTCGGTGTTTATAGTTTTCTTTGCTTTACATGTAAATCATTTTGGGTTGCTGTAATTATATTAGAAGGTTAGGACTTGTCCCCCTTCTAATATGGATTTTCTTCTCAGAAATAAAATATTCTTTTAATAAAAAAAAATAAGTTTGAGGGTCATGTTAGAGCCTGTGGTATTGGGTACCGTAGCGATTGACATTAGGCCAAGTGGGAGTTTGTTAGTGATATAAGAGAAGTGTCGTAAGACAATCGCCTTATGATTGTAATCATTTATTTTAATAAATGAATATTCACTATTTGAGTATACATGATTGTGTATTTGATTGAGATCTTAAGCTCATTTACTGAATGTCCGCAATATAATTCACAGCATGAGAGAATTTGTGATGAATTCACAACTAGTGATTATCTCTACATGTGCAATTGTGAAGTATTGAAATTGTCCCTAGTCGATGAATTGATAAATACGGACACTATCAATTATGTTGAGACCAGCATGGGTTATTCTCTAATCAGCTAATTCTCACTGGCTGGTGACATTGAGATGTCCGGAGATAAACATGGATGCTAGTTAAGGGAACTAGTTCATTGGAGTGACTGGCTGTAAAACTTCATATGGTAGTCTACATATAGATATGTCAGTGAAGTTCTTACTGCAACTTAAGTGCGATGTTCCTTTGACTTGCGGTGTTCAAGTCATCTTGGTCATGGAGACTTATACTTTGACATCTTAAGCAAGCATCTCCAAGGAGGTGTGGACCCAGGATGATTGGGTATAAGCTGAAGTGCCCGAAGATGTTTGAATAACCTACAAAGGATTCACCACTCCTTGCGAGGAGATGTATATCCGAGGCCTATCGTCGGATTGTTACTCGAATCCTCTGGCCAGAGCATGACATGTTCAGAGTATGAATCTCTTAAATACATGAGAGTAATTAGAATCCGTAGGACGAGAAAACGTTACTTGGGCTAGGTGTGACGTAGTCCGCCTAGTGGGGACTGGCACACATAGACCATGTCCTGAACCAAGTGGGTATAAGATGGTGAAGAGAATGAGGCACGATTCATTATAGTTGCTGAAGGGTTTCAGAATTGTTTCTAAGGTCAACCGTTGATCTTTCGATTAATTGGGGATCATGATGTACTACTAGGTGCCACTCATGATCGTTCTATAATTAATTGATTAATTATAGACGGCCAACATAAATCGAAAGCCTATTTAGTCACACGCACTACGAGTAATCTGAGGGATTTAAAACGAGTTGAAAATTAGATTTTCCAATCATGAGAGATTAAGGTTGGTTGAGCCAACGATAAGTCCAATCTGAATTTTTCAGAGACGCATCGGAAGCGTAAAATGGCTAAGTCTTTTGAAGACTTAATAGATGAATTAAATAAGTTTAATTCATTGGGGCTTGGCTTGGATGGGCCTGCCAAAGAGGGCCTCCATCCTCTTTGCTTGGCCGACCACAACAAAGGGAGAGAACCAAGTTTTTGGTTCAATTTATAAAATAAACCAAGTTTGGTTTGTTTTATAAAATTATGGATGATATAAATTTTTATATATAATAAACCAAGGTTTGATTTATTTTTCATGAAAATTAAAATGAACCATGGATTGGTTTATTTTATAAAATTAATCATGGATTGATTTACCATGATAAGGAAATTTATTCCATAGGAGAGAAGATTTTTATCATGAATTAAAATATGATTTTAACCATGATATAAAATCAAACTTGGCATCTTGCCCAAGAGTTAACTCATAAATTAAACTACCATGTGAGAGGAGGAAATTTGATTTTGAAACTAGATATGGCAAAGGCTTTTGACAGGGTTCAATGGAGTTTTCTTTTCAAAATAATGGCAGCTTTCGGTTTTTCTAAGTCTTTTATTTCTATGATAAAAAGATGGATATCCATGTGCTGGTTTTCCATCAATATTAATGGTCATCTAGCTGGTTTTTTTCAGTCAAATAGAGGCCTAAGGCAAGGAGACCCAATCTCACCTTTTTTATTCATCATAGCTTCGGAATTCCTCTCCAGAGGGTTAGATGATCTGTTTAAAAAGAATCCTAAGCTGTTTTTCGCCACAGGCTGTGATATGCAATTATCTCATCTCGCTTATGCAGATGATATTATGATCTTTATGAATGAATCTATTGATTGCATTAAAAAGGTCAAAGCATACTTAAAGGACTATGAAATGAAGTCAGGACAAGTAGTGAATGTAAGCAAGAGCTTGGTATATACATCCAAAAAGATTCCGGTGGTGAGAAAAGATTTAATACTGGCTACCACAAATTTTTTGGAAGGAACATGGCCTTTGAAATACTTAGGTACCCCTATTATTAATGGCCATAGGAAAACATCATATTTTCTGCCTTTGATAGAAAAGATAAGAGGTAGACTCATGGGTTGGAATGTAGCTCGGTTATCTTACGGTGGCAGACTATTATTGATTCAAAGTGTGTTGTTTTCTATGCCATTGTTTCTGTTGCAAGTAACTTTTCCACCATTATCAGTACTCCATAAACTAGAAATGATATTTGCAAACTTCTTTTGGGGATCCATGGATAACAAGGAAAAACCGCATTGGGTGGCTTGGAAGGAGATCACTAAACCTAAACTAGAAGGTGGACTAGGTTTGAGGAGATTGAAGGATATAAGTTTAGCAATGGCAGCTAAGCTTTGGTATAGATTTAGAGAACAAAGTACTCCTTGGGCTAATTTCCTAAAAAGACTATATTGCAAAGATAGTCATCCAGCTATTGCTCCTTTGAAAAGTAATGTCTCTTCTTGTTGGCGTAGGATGATTAAAATTCGGGATTTAGCTGAACCAAACATAGGCTGGATAATGGGGCAAGGTAAAATTAATTTTTGGCATGATAATTGGTTGGATATTGGCCCATTATTTAAGTCTTGTTCAGTAGTGGGAGATCCTAATCTGATGGCAGCTGAATTATTGGATTCTTCAGTTTGGAAACTAGATAACATTAAAAAATTAATCCCGATTAGTTTGATTGACGCAGTGGCTGAATCTCCAATTCAGAATGATAAAATGGATAAGATCTTATGGAAGCTTACATTGGATGGTAATTTCTCGCTCAAATCTGCTTGGGATAGATTTAGACAGTCTCAGCCTGAACTTGCTATATGCCATGCAATATGGAGTGAGATACTGAAGCCGAGCATTTCAATTTTTGCTTGGAGATTTTTGAAACAAAAACTACCAGTGAACTCTATATTAAAAGGAAGGGGAGTTGCCATGGCATCTAAATGTTTGTGTTGTGAATCTATGGAAACATGGGAGCATTTGTTCTATGAAGGTCCTGTGGCTAAAGATGTTTGGTCTTATTTTGCTAAATTGTTTGGTGTCCATAAAGCCCAATCGTTGGAAGCTTGGAGAATAGGGCCGGTATGGTCTCATGGAGGTCATATCAGGGAGACCTTACCTTTCTTGATCTTATGGTATCTATGGGTTGCAAGGAACAGTGCTAAACACAGAAATGTTAAACAAGATGCACAGAAGGTTATAAGCAGTATAATCCAATATATTTTTCTGGGAGAAATGGCAAAGAACATTAAAAGGAAACATTGGAAAGGATACTCGGAAATTGCATTAGGATGGGGTCTGACCAATAAAGTTGTTGTTCAAAATAATATTTCTATAGTGTATTGGAGGAAACCAAGGTTTGGAGGCTTCAAGTTAAACACAGATGGTTGCTCAAAAGGAAATCCTGGGGAGTCATCATATGGAGTAATAATTAGAGATCATATGGGTCATCTTTTAAGGGCAAAGTTTGGCAAATTGGGTGTGAGTTCTAATATAGTAGCTGAATTGAAGGCTATTCTTATTGGTTTGGAGTTATGCATATCTCATAATTTTTTGCCGATTTGGCTTGAATCTGATTCAATGGTGGCTTTGAAAATTATTAAGTCATCGGTTATCTGTTGGGAATATAGGAAGGTGATTTTAAAAATCAGATGGATGATCAAGAACTTTAATATTTGCTTCTCGCATGTGTTTAGGGAGGCGAACATGGCTGCTGATTTTTTAGCCAATCAAGCTTTTAATTATCAAGGTGACAAAGAGTTAACAAATCAAGACATGGACAAAACCCTTTATGGTATTTGTAAAATTGACAAATTAGGACTGCCTTATATAAGACAGAGTCGGAAATTATCTCAATAAAAGAATATGGTTTTTCATTGGTTTATGCTGGTTTCTGATGATGACTTACTTGCAGTTGGATATTTTGCGTTTATAATTTCCAGATATACATCTGTTTTGTCTGCATCTCTTTGATCAGAGGGGCGGTTGCGTTCTGTACTAATTCTAACTTCTTGGTCTGCTTTGGATTTCTCTGATTCATTATTTTTCTCTTCCAATTGGAAGAAAATTTAACTGTATATGGATTTTGAATCTGGAAATGATTTTCATCCTTAATCTGAATATTCTGGACTTCACTTTATGCTCCTCAGTTTCTCTTATAGCTGGAAGTGAGTTAACTACATGGTTTTGCTTCTTGGTTTGCCTTGGATTTCTCGGTTCATCAGTTTCTATTCCAATTGGAAGAGAACTTAACTGTATATGGATTCTGAATCTGGAAATGGTTTTCATCCTTAATCTAAATATTCTGGACTTCATTCTATGCTCTTCAGTTTTCTCTTATAGCTGGAAGTGAGTTAACTACATGGTTTTGCTTCTTGATTTGCCTTGGATTTCTCGGTTCATCAGTTTCTATTCCAATTGGAAGAGAACTTAACTGTATATGGATTCTGAATCTGGAAAGGGTTTTCATCCTTAATCTGAATATTCTGGACTTCATTTTATGCTCTTCAGTTTTCTCTTATAGCTGGAAGTGAATTTAATTACATGGGTTCGCTTCTTTACCTGTAGGCAGGACTGAATATGGATCTTTGAATCTGGAAATGTTTTGCATCCTCAAATCTGACTATCTTGGATTTCTTTTGATATCTGGTTTTGAAGTCGTAATGCCAGTGTGATCTGGAAAATGCCAGTGGACATTTATATCATAAAATTATCTCTGCTGATTAAAGGAATGATATTGCTACTAGTTGACAAACAGTCTATGCTCAGTATCGTGGATGTTTAGTTCTCCTCTTCACAATTTTTCTCTGTCGTCTCTACGGTGAATGGATGTGCCACAAATAATCCTTTTAGTCCGTAGCAAACGGCTACGGTATAGATATTTCAAATCCGTTGACGGCTGAGGTTTTGCCAAAAAGCCTAATAGGGTGAATAGGCCCACCTTTGGTCTATCTAGTCCGTGGTAACGGCTACGGTAAAGACAAGATAAATCCGTTTATGGCTAGTCACTTGCCTAAAGTGAACTTCGGGTTCGGATGAAGTTTTGGCTACGTGCTGGAAAGGTTTTTATATATGGGAAAGCTATAGGATGCTCTTACCGCGACTCTTTCAATTGCTCTTGTTGTGATGCTATTATGAATGCTGAAGGAAAAGCCGAAGGTTACTCATTCTGAGGGTAAAATTGACACAGGTTTGGTGTTCGACGAAATCTTATGTTTAAAGGATGGTCTTCTTTGCAAATGTTCAGAACTTATGGCTCTTCATTAAAAGGTTGGAATTCCTATGATGATCACTGTTTTTTTTGGTGATCAACTTAATACAAGATGGCTGACTCATCGTCAACGAAATCTTATGGTGATAAACTTAATACAAGATGGCTGACTCATCGTCAGTCAATTTCTTTTTGCTCCGTGTACTTAATGTAAGATCATTTTGTTACTATCTCTGTAATGCCATATTAGAAGGTTAGGTTTGGTCCCCCTTCTAATATGGTTTTTTGTTCCCTATTCTTGGAATAAGATTCTTCTTTTAATTCAAAAAAAAAAAAGTGACATCCGAAGTAACAAAACTGACATTTTCTTGATCTTCCACAGTGAGTGGAACTTGGTAATATCCCTGATAAATATCCAACATGCATATATAATCACATCCCGATGTAGAATCGACTATTTGATCAATCTGAGGCAAGGGGTAACAGTTTTTAGGGCATGCTTTATTTAGGTCATGAAAATCGATACAGACCCCCATTTTCCCCTGGGTTTAGGTACTAACACTACATTAGTCAGCCAGGTTGGAAACTGAACTTCTTGGATGTCCCCAACCCGTAACAACTTAGTAACTTCTTCCCGAATGATATGATTTTGTTCTGGAGCAAAATGCCTTCTTTTTTTCTTGACCGGGACAAACTCAGGTAGTACGTTTAGATGGTAAGTCATCAAAGCTGGTGGGACCCCTTTAATGTCTTCAGTTGACCAAGAGAACACATCCCAGTGACTAGCCAAACACTTCACTAGCTTTTGCTTCAAATCAGGAGGCAAGTCGACTGCGATCTTAGAGACTCCATCCTTTTGATGCGGGTGAATTCGTACCTCCTCTTGCTTTTTCGACGTTCTCTCTTCTTTAGCGCCCTCCTCTACTTGAGGATCAGTCAATTCAATCTATAGTAATTCTTGCACCCTCCGGCTCATGTGTGTGTCCATCTTTATCTCTTCTACATAGCATCTCCGAGCGACCAATTGACTTTCTCGGACTTCGCCGACCTGGCAACCCACGGAAAACTTGATCTTTTGGTGGTAAATTGAGACCACCGATTAAAACAAACTCAATGATGGCCGCCCCAGGATCACGTTGTAGGAAGACACTGTGTCAACCACAAGGAATGGAGTTCTTTTCGTCGTTACCAAAGTTTCATCGCCTAGCGACAAGGAGAGGTACATGGGTCCTAGTGGTTGTACTTGGTGCCCTATGAACCCAAACAATGGGGTTGCGATTGGTCGTAGCTTGTCCTCCTCAATATGCATCTAGTCTAGTGCAGCCTTGAAGATAATATTGACAGAGCTACCTATATCAATAATGACGCATTTAACTACATAGTTAGCTACCATAGCATTTATTACCAAGGCGTCTTCGTGCAGGGATTCCACTCCTTCCAAATCTTCAGGGCCAAAGGAGATGACGGGACCAGTTGGCCGCTCTCTACTACTTCCTATCGAGTAATTCTCCAAACAACGTGCGTGGGACTTTCGACCATGATTAAAATCTCCATCAGTTGGGCTCGTTGATATCATACCTACGGTTCCTCTTGGTGTACCTCGGGCAGACGTTCTTCCCCCGGCATGGTCCCAAGAAGGCGATGGCATCCTTCTAGGAGAAGATGCTCTCCGTCTGGGTGATCACTTCTAGGAGAGAGAATGAATCCTTCGGGGCTCCCTTTCTTTTGTCCTACCAACTCGAGGGGAATGGTTTTGAGCTTTTGGAGAATGCCTTCCTTTGCGAGCCCTCCCTGAGCCATCCCTTGGTGGTCGATGGAGGTAATAAAATTCCTCTATGGAATGCGTACAAGAATGATGATATGAGTAGTACTTTGATGCATCCCGATCAAGAGTGGACTTCGTATCAACGATTTGGACCTCTTTACGATCCCATTTGTGATCCTGACCAGATCAGCCTTCCTTTGCCCGAGAGGGAGCTAGAGGAGCTTTCCGTTCGGGCATGACAACGTTAGGTGTCTGTAACGCCCGTAAAATCCTCTCAATATTTTTCTTTAAAATATTGATCATGCCTATATGAATTCTTGAGTAACATATGAATACTAGCATGAACCTTAGCATAATTTCTTATATGGAATAAAAAGCTAAGTACTATGGGCCTTACATGGGCTCTTCTAGTACCATGGTTATTAGTGGACCTTAGGTGGAATTTAACATAAATAGAGATTGGTTCTAATTAGGAATATTAGCATGACTCTTGGTGGGCCTTATGTGGGCCTTGCCAAAAACAAGAGTAAATGGGATAAAAATAAAGTGCGTGCACCAAGGATTGAACTTTGGACCTAGAGCCTCATCATGCATATACTAACTAATTCATCTAACAAGGGAGTGCTAGTGGAAAAGGAAGAAGAATTTAGTTGAGGCTAAAGGAAGGTGAAGAGGCACCATGTGAAGAGACACCATGCTCCTTCACTTAGTATAAAAAGGTTGGATGAGAAATGAAGAGGCTTAAGTTACTTTTCTTCCACCAAGGCTCTTCCTCTCCTCTCTTCTTCCTCCTCCTTGATTCTTCTTGCCGAAACCCACAAAGGGATTTTCCCCTTGGAAAACTTCACAAGGGGACTCTCTCTTGAAGATCCAAGTTCTTCTACAAGGCTTCAAGGGCAAGGAGTGATCTAAAGTCAAGAAGATTTTCTTTTATTTCTCTATTTAAGGTTTATAACCAAGATAAAGAGAGGTAAGACTCCCTCACCTGTGGTATAATAGTTTTCTATGTTGTCTACCATGATTTAAGTTTTGTTTGGGATCTATGTTGAGAAAACTATGGATTAGGGCTTCTAGGGTTTTCGGCCAAGCAAGTTTTTGGGGGTTGGGATGATGTTAAGACCTCACTTATGTTTCCTAATGCTTTCTCATGATAAAATAAGAATGAATTATGAGTTGTGGAATTTTTGTAGCACCCTAAGACCCTACAAGTTTCGGCCACCTCTTCCCTTCCATAGTTAGGATTAAATCTAACCCTCCAAGCATGCTTATTATGATTCCCTATGTTACAATGGATGTTAATTGAAATTATATGAATTTTTCCATGGACTTAAGACCCCTATAAGTTTCGGCCAAGACCAAGTTTTAGGGTTAGGAACTAGGGTTAGCCCAATCATGTGTTCTAATGGCTTCCTATGGTATTGTATGTATTGTATTGGATGTTAATTGTGAATTGTATGAATTTTCATGGACTTAATACCCTTCTAGGGTTTCGGCCAAGACAAGATTTAGGGTCTAGGACTTAGGGTTAGTCCCAATCATGGGTTCTAATGGCTTCCTATGACATTGCATGTATGGTAGGGGCTTTACTTTACTTATGGTACCTTACATGTTACTTGAATGATGGGGCCTCTATCTATAACTTTTGGCCAAAGCTCCAAGTCTAGGGTTTGGGTTAGTCTAAGGGTTCAAGTATACTTGTTTATGGCTTATTATGATGTATGTATATGTTCAAGCATGTTGTATGAATTTTATGATACCTAAAACCCTAACCTTATGTGCTATGCATCATGACCTTGTATGCTCATATTATGTGCCATATTTTAATAGGTTTTATTTATGGATGTTTTAAAGTATATACCATGAACACATGTGTTGGGAAGTATGTATCATGTTTATGTAGAATTGTGCATGCATTAGGTTAAATGCCTTGAACATATGTATATTATGGTTATGTAGACCTATGCATGTTTTATGTTGAATGTCATGAACCTATGTAGTATGTATCATGTTCATATGGATCCTACCCATGCATGCTTTATGATAGATACCATGATCATGTAGGCTATGTGATATGTACCATGTATGTAATGCATGCTTACCTTATGTACTATGATCATGCAAGCTTAATGAACTAAAATGATATTTATGCCCTAATGCATAATTATGTATGTATATCATGCCTTATGAATGAAGCTGATGAATGAAGATGATGTTTATGCTTTTAAGGCATAATGATGTTATGCATTAACTATGAATGGTGAAATGCTAAGTATGCTTTATACCATGCTTCATGTATTAAGATCATGTTTATGTCTTTAAATAGATATGTAAGTTTATGAATGATGTAAAAAGAAGCATGTGAAACTATTTTACTTTATGAATAGGCTTGTACCGGACCCACATAAGGTCCAAGGGATGGGCTCCTCATGTAAGCCTCGGTATGGGACTACCGCAACTGTCCCCGGTTCTGGGACTACCGCAACTGGCCAACAGGGATGGGCTTCTCATGAAAGCCTCGGTGATGGACTACTGCAGCTGTCCCTAGGTTGAAGGTAACCTAGTACCCTAGTAGGTCGAGACTAGCTATCTCGCATCTACTTAGGGATGCGCGCAAATGATGAATGTATGTATGTGGTACAAGCCGGGGCCCCCCATGATGTGATGATTATGTTTAAGTATTTATAATTATGATTTTTAAATAAGCATCTTTATGTTATGTGCACTTAACTCATGCATTAATTCATGTTATGCATCTATGCCATGTCAAGTATATCATATGCTTATGTTTATGTTAAGAACTATGCCATGTCAAGTATATCATATGCTTATGTTTATGTCAAGAACTATGTCATGTCAAGTATGTCATATGCTTATGTTTATATCAAGAATTATGCCATGTCAAGTATGTTAATATGCTTATGTTTCATGTCAAGAACTTCTCCATGTTAAATATTTTATATGCTTATATTTTATGTCAAGTACTTCTTATGCCATGAACTCTATGCACCTTCATTTCATGTTAAGCACTTCTATATGATTGTTTTATGTTACACTCTCCATGTTATGTCTTTCTATTGACTATATGTGATGTATGGTTTTAGTGAGTAGGAAAGAGTCTTACTAAGCCTATGTGCTTATAGTTTTACTTTCTTATACCGCAGATCAAGCAAGAGGATACTAAGCTAAGGGAAGCAGCAGGAGGGCAAGTGTGTGTGTGTGGCAGTGACTTGGCAAAAGAAAAAGAAAAAAAAAGATCCTAATACTTATACTTTGTCACATGTCTTATATTTGCATTGTCCTCCTTAGTTTCATGCTATACTTATGATGGTTTTGCCTAAGAACAACTTCTTATGTTTTGCATTGTTAACTTTGGTTCCATGCTATACTTTATGTTGGATTTAAGCTTGATGGTAGAGTAAGGTATGTTTAATGACTGTAGTTCCATGCTATACTTTATGTTGGCTTTAAGCTGATGATAAGGTATGTTATGTTTAATGCAAGCATGTTCATGAATGTTATGTCTCACATGTTATGTCTTATTCCTCTTATATTGTGACAATGCTAAGTTTACCAAGAAACCATGCTTAAGAATGATAGCTAGGACATGTTTACATGATTCAAGTGTTAGTTGCATGGTTAAAACGCACATGTATAAAGTTTAAAATTTATTCCGCTGTATTAAGATCTCCATTGGTATATATGTATGTTAGCGTAACGCCGCCTTCCGCCTACATCGTAGGGCTGGAAAGGCGGGCGTTACAGTGTCTGAGTCCCTCCCGATTCCTTCCGCCAAGCATATTGAACCTCCTCCACATTCACATGCTTGATCGATCGACTGAGCAAGTCGTTGAAACTTATGGGTGGCTTCTTCACCAGCGGCCGAAAAAATTCACCTTCTGCCAGACCCTGGGTGAATGCACTCACCAGAATCTCAGAAGTGGCAGTGGGTACATCTTGAGCCACTTGGTTGAATCATTGAATATAATCTTTCAACATCTCTTTACTATTTTATTTCAAAGTGAACAAATTCAGAGCAGTCTTGTGGTACCTTTGACTACTTGCAAAATGGTGTTGGAAAATTGTTCGAAACTCCCTAAAGGAGCTCACAAAAGCATTTGACAACCTTTTGAACTAGTGCTGGCTAGCTCTCGAGAGGGTGTTAAGGAACATCCGACACTTGACCCTATCTATATATTGATATACGAGAGCAGTATTCTCAAATTTGCATAAATAATCTTCTGGATCCGATGTATTGTTGTATTCACCAACAGAGGGAGGTCGAAAATGCCACGACATAGGATCTTCAACAATTGCCTGAGTAAAGGGTGTCAACTCATAGGTAAAGGGAGCAAGGACCTGGGTACTCCCAATTTTTCCAGCGGCGGGAGGTGGCATTCTCGAAGCTGATGACTAGACTTTTTGCAATGCCTCCGCCACCTCTCACCGATGCCCCTAGGTCACCTCCAAGCGTGCCTTCGGTGGTGATAGCGATGCTCGATGCTTTGCCACTAACACGGAGGCAGTTGGCTAAAGCTAATGTTGTTCCAGCACCCCTTGTACTGCTGAGGCTACAAGTTGATCTAGTTCCTTGCGAGTAAGAACGACAGTCGCCACATTTCTAGTGTTCGCCATCGAATTAGTAGCTTCTAGTTATACTTGTTCCCACAGACAACACCAAAATGATCCGGAAGCTAACAGGTGGGATGACAATGCCCGGTGAGGTGACTAATGATTTGGCGAGGAGAATGGCCTGAGAATGGGACTCAATGAAATGTTAGAAGGGTGCTAGAAGGAGTTCCGACGATCCCACTCTGACGCTCAAGTCAGTAGTTGATCAAAGAAGGGAAAAGTAGTATTTTAGTAAGAATGAGAGAATTTTGACCTTTCCAAGGGTCCTTGATTATCTTTTATTCTATCCCTTGACAACTCTTCTTCTTTGGATCGTAATGACATTTAATGTAGCTGTTATATTAGAATTCCAATAACGGCCAGTGATCGTTAAAGCGTACGACAATTTCTCCCTTTTAGTCATTTAATATATTGATGATGACCCCAAAAGTATTAAATGCTCTCCTTAATGGATAACCCTCATGCGACACCTAACGAAGTTTGCCCTGGCCGAAGAGGGACTAACCCTACCGACAGGCAAATACACAAACACTCCCAACCGGGAGCCTGTAAGATGTGTATACTGAAAGACATGACTTTTATATATGAATATCTTTTATGAAAAGAAAATCACACTACACTAGGTGTTAGTTTATAATAGTACATACACGAAGTCCCATTGCTTAGCATTGTAGATAACATGGTGTGTGGTGTCACACGAAAGATCATGTTATCAGTGCCTTACTTAGCATAAATAGAGGCTCACAACCTAGATGGAATTGGACAATCCATCGGGATGGTTGTAGTGTAGTCAGGTGTGGTTGGTCTTGACCATAGGACTACACTAGTGTGCTATGAGTACATTGAGCAGGACCGAAACTCGAGGTTATCCGATTTGTACTGACTAGATAATTGGATAGGACCGTTGTTATTATGGAGGGTGATCCCTTAATCCCGAAATAATATTGGACATATAATATTATTTATTATTTCTTTGATTTATCAAAGGGCGAGATCTATTCTGTTAGATCGACAGACCCAGTAAGTTGGGAAATAATATTAATAATATGATGTGCCGATGATTATTGACGGAATCTGTGTCCTGGTGAGTCAGGATAATGATGCCCCCTTGATGAGCTCAAAAGGTTCATCGTGCCAAACCCTGCAGGTGGATTTGATCCGACACGTTGATAAGGTTGAGTGATACTAATTAAGGATCCAGAAGTTAATTAATTTAAATTATCAGTAATTTAATTAATTAACGGGCATATGCGATCTTAAACACGGGGGGATGGACGACTCGTAATATGTGGAGCCCATATGAAAATATGGGGGTTGGTGAGGTGAGTTCAATTAAGATCTTTTAGTGGAATGGATCTTAATTAATAGATCGGGTTTGGATCCATTAGCGGGCCAAGAACCAACTCCTCCTCTTGATCCCTGCCTTAGCCCTATAAATACCCTATGAGACCAAGAAACCAAGCCAATGAATCAATCCTAGAGCCAAGGGAAAACCCCTCTCCCTCTCCCTCTCTCTCTCTCTCTCTCTCTCGGCGGCGCAACAAAGAAGAAGAGGAATCTCCTCGGTTCTTCTTTCCTCCTCCATCAAACTCCGGCTGAGGCTTACAGAAGCAAGGTAGAGGAGTCCTCTACCTTGCGTGGTGCTCAGGGAGGTCGGAAGAGGGGCCGGCGGCCGGCTGTAGGCGGCGCAACCTTGGGTTGCGCCGGCGCCGCAAGCAAGAGGAAGAAGGGCTTGTGCGGATTTTTGTGGCTGAGAAGAAGGTTGTTTCTTTCCTTCTTCTTCTTCTTCATCTTCCTCTCAAGGTGTACTGCTGATCCGGAGGGCTTGGAGCCGGCTCCGGTGGACGGCGGCGCATAGAGAAGGGAAGAGGTGCCAGCGGCGCAAACCCTAGGGCCTACGGTTTTCGGCCGGTTGGAGAAGGGGATTGGTTGGAGCTTTTGGTGATCTCGGATCGCGGTAGATCTTCACCCACACGACGTCCGCGAAGGGAGGGACATAAGGTAGAAGACCGCGAGGTGATCGGAAAGGTATAACTTTCCAAACGCTCCTTTGCATATCCTTGTGTCGTTAATGTGCCATGTTGATATCTCTGGTCATTTTATGTGCTAGAATTTATTGTTTTGCTTGCAAAATATATTTAATAAATTCTTAACTGGACCCCGACCAGAAACACAAAAGTCGGCGATCAACTCGTCGCATTTTCCGCGGTCGAACAGTCGAGCAAATTGCAAGGCCAATTTTGGTAATTGGCTAAGTTGCAATTTGGATTGTTCGATACGGCACGAGATGGTCGATGGGGAAGGACTCTCTATTCGGATTAAATTTTTAATCCGTAGGCATAGAGAGGTCTCTCGGATCGACTAGGTATTTGCTAGGGAAACCCGCCAAGCTATACCCAACAGAGCCACCCATACCACACCAATCAGATTAAAAGTACTCACCCTTCTATGCAGCCACTTCATTACGCTTTGCTGAGTCGAGGCTAGCGTACAATCAAGCTCCCGATTGGGAGCCAGGGCTCCTGATCAGGAGATATTAGGTGGTTCCCGACCAGGAGCAACACCCGACTACTCGAACGAATCCACATGAGAATCCTTGTGCCATGTAACACCTTCTGGGTTATGTGGGAGCACGTGACTAACCTCCCTATCAGATTAGGCATGGGTTAGTAATATGATCATAGATGAATTTGTGTGGGAATTGGTATTAGCTTGTTTCACTTGACTTCGTAAGACTTCTAGCTGCGTGATACATAGTAGGGATTAATGTTGATTGGTAAGGGATGAATTGACTAATAGATTAACCATTAGTTAATCAATCAAATGGATTAGATAAATTAAATAGTGTTTAATTAATTGAGATTATGGTTGTTGATACCGATATTTGGTTAGCACTACAGGAGTTAATGGAGTTAGTAGCTAATTGAGTTTAATTGGAATTAAAGACAGGTTTAATTAATCAAATGATAATGGATGATTTGATTACGGTAATTAAGTTAAATAAATGATTAATTGACTTAAACAATTTAATTAAATCTAAAGGATTGATTAAATTGTTATGTTAATCAAATTAAGAGTTTTTGATCAAGCGAAAGATAATCTGTTGGTACCGGAAGCACCGGATTGAACTTGGTTTTGATAATGGCAAATGGTTCAAAATTAAATTTATATTGTGATCTAATGGATTTATTAAGTGTGTAGGAAAGTCCTAGTTCACCTAGGCACGATGTCTTGACTCGCAGGGTTGAGCATGAAGACCTGACCGAGGGTTGGGCAAGAAGTCTTGGTCGTGGATTGGGCACCGAAGTCATGATCTGGAAGATCGGGCAGGAGTCTTAGTCGAGCGAGGGTTGCAGACAGAAATAGAGGCGAGTCGAGGTATGAACGTCTTGAGATCCGGCAGTCTCGGAGGTCGAGCAAAAGTCCAACCGGAGGAGCTGGTTGGCAAAAGGTAACTTCTCCTGAGAGGAGTAAGTGAGGACGCATTCCCCAGCAGAGGGAACCGTTGGCGTCGGTTCGACCTAGGGTTTCATTTGAAATCTAAAGTCAAAATCAAGACAGCTCCAGCTGTTATCCATGCATTCATTATTAATGTTATACTGTTCTTAGACTAACCCTGATTGCAGGAGTGAAAGGGAGTAACTGCTGCATCCCAGGCGCCTGAAAGGGTTCAGGTGCCTGAGTTGAGGCATTTCCAGTGGGTGAGTGATAAGCACCATTTTATTGATTATTTTAATTGCTAAAATCCATGTTTGACCCATGTTTTATTTGCTTAACTATGATTTTACCCTAGGTTTTAGGATTTCCTATTAATTTGGACTTAATTACAAATTTATACATTTTTGGATTATTTGGCTACTAATTTTCTGATATATTTTTGTAGGCATGAAAGGATCCTGGACCTAGGGTATACCGGGTCAAACTTGAGTCGGAAGTGGAACCGGATCGAATTATCATGTTTTGGATTAATCCGGGCCGTCCAATTCAAGAGCGGCTAGATCTGAGCCATCCGGGACCATCTGAAGCAATCCGAGCTAGGGCTAGGGTTGATCAAGCACCCTGATCAAGATCTGAAGGTTTCATCCCCATCAGAGCAAGATCAGCCGTTGGATCAAGTTTGGAGGGCTCTAGATCGTCCATTCATAGATTAGGTTGATCTGGACCATCCGTTGCAAATCTGGAAGATCTGAACTACCACGAGGCAGATCCTGACCCCAGATCATCATCATCAAAGTTTGGCTCCAATCAGAGCAAGATCAGCCGTTGGATTTCTTCAAATCAATCACAGCCATCCATTGATAAGTATTTAATCAAATCTGCCCAGCTCTTCTTCCCTGTCGCGTCTCCGCCGTAGTCATCTTCCTTCTTCCGTTCTTAGTCGTTTCTTGAGTATTTTTCTTAAATTCAAGGGGCGCGACCCCTCGATTCTTCTACTAGATCAATTGCTAGGCTATTGGGGAAGGTTGTCGGTGAATTTCCAGCTCCGAATTGGCCAAAACAGAGTTGTTGCGAGGTTTCCACAGCTCTGTCAGTTATTGTTTCAATCCCGGTTTTGCTCCATCCTTCATCCATCCGAGCTATCCAGAGGGGTTCCCTGGAGTGTTTGGTTCATCCCCACACCATCCGCGCAATTGGACAATGCCAGATTGAGGGAATCGATTCGGAAATCAGATTGGTTCAGAGTGTGAGCTGGATTTGAATTGTTGAGCTATTTTTCAATGGTTTGCTGAGCTTGCGGGTTCGAGGCTCACCCTTGCGTGACGAACAAGGAGTAATCGAGCTAGGGAAGGCTTGAGGAGTAGTTTAAGTAGTTAATTTCAGTGTTTTAGTTGTAACTTCATTTCTGCCACTTCGATTCTGAAATTCTGAGTAACTTTCTGTAGTGTTTCGGTTCTTAATAGTTTTTGTTTC
Source organism: Boesenbergia rotunda (assembly GCA_024364735.1). NCBI lineage: Eukaryota > Viridiplantae > Streptophyta > Magnoliopsida > Zingiberales > Zingiberaceae > Boesenbergia > Boesenbergia rotunda. Next base: position 910,746 of record JAGFNQ010000807.1, on the reverse strand, counting down.
AATTAGAGTTTTAAATCAGTGTTTTAATTAGCTAGATTGTTTGTGTACTGAACTAGTGTAATTAGATCAGTTGTTTCTCCGTAATTCATTTTTGAATTTAGTTCAAGTTGCGTGCCATGTTTAGTGTTCTACGTATCAGATTTAATTAGTTTCAGTTTCAGTTTTCTGAATAGTTCAATGGTAATTAGGTTTCAGTAAGTAGTTAGGCAGTTTGTAGTGAGCAATTGCAATTAGTTTAGTTTGTTTCGTAGCTAAGTTTCGATTTCTGCAAAAACTCCAACTTCAGTTCCTGCACATGATATGTTTCTGAAGCAGCAGATTTATTTTCTGCACATGATCATTCCTGCACATCAGTTTAACATCTGAAATCTTGTTTCTGATTTTAATTGCTTAGGCAGTCAATTGGTTTGTTTCGCAACATTTGCCTTGGATCAGTGTGGATCTGTGTTTATATCAAGCAACAACTTAACAATTCATGCTTGTTATTTCTGAACTTGTATCAGTTCTCTTTTTGTGTCTCAGCTTGTGTATGGGGATGTTTTTGGATTGCTTTGCACTTGGGTGGTCTTGAGCTTGACATTGAAGTAAGATTTTGCATTAGTTCCAATCGGAGATTCAGCTACTGTGTAGCTGCAATTGCTTAGCATTTGTCTGCATTTGATATTAGACTTGCTTCCAAAATCCAAGTTTGCTTAGCTACTGTGTTGCATCTGATATCAGCATGTGTTTTCCAATGAATTGATTAGTTTAATTTGAATCGATCAGTTAGAACTCCTGCAGTTAATATTAGTTTTGGCACATCAGCTCCTTCCTCTTTTTAGCAAGTTAACTTCATTTCTTTTGCATGAGGCTCACAATGTTAAGTTTTGGCACAGTTTTGTATCAAGACTAAACCCATTTTAGTAAATTATTGTGTTTGAAATCATATCATTCACATTGGGGACTTTACTGAATTGTATTTTCAATTTTGCAAATAGGGTCAAAGTGCTAGCATTTGGTTTAGTCTAAAATTGCCAAAAAGTTGTTGTGTTTCATTTGTTGCGCATTAGGGTTGCCTTTAGTGGAGATTTCCAAAGTTAAACACACTTTGTTTAGTTCATTTAGTGAAGTGGCTCCTTTTTCTTTGTGAATTCATTGTTGAATTGCGAATTGCAACCTAAAATCAAAATATTTATTCGAAACCCAAATTCACAAACGACACCTAAATACAAGCGCGAATCAAACATACCTCAACTAGCCCCGAGAAAAATACGACCTATGGCCCCTTTACTACGCTTTTGTTCTTGATTGCAAAAAGGGTTTCCAGTTATTCATTCACATCTAAATTTGAGGCCCACATTCGTGACACATAGTTTGGGCCTATCAGTGAGAAGCTGAGCTGGCAGGTTCACCACATCAGTATCTCAAGCACCCGTGATCCATCAGGCGCCTCAAAGGTCCCAGGCGCCCAAGACCGAGAGAAGAGTTTTGGAGGAGTCTGCGGATAAGGATGCGCTCGATATGCGACACGTGGCAGGCACCCATGAGCCCAGAGGTGCCCGAGAACAACCTATATAAGGGGGTTCACCCCTTTGATTTCAACACAACTTTCGCATCAATTTAGAATAGCTTTCTTGCAACTCAAGCACTCAAACGCTCTCCGAATTTTTTCCATGCTCGATTCTTCCGTGCCGACAACGATCAAGACCGACAACACGCTACCCGAGATGCTTCGCAAATCCTTCGGCGTCGTTGGTGTATTTTAATTTCACTGTTTAATTTTGTACTCAAATTATACATTTGTTAATCTTATTCGACTTATAGAATTGCCCAACGAAAACGGTCAAGGACCATGGGCCTTGGAGTAGGAGCCGTAAAAGACTCCGAACTAAGTAAAAAGAAACTGTGTTAGTATTGTTTCTTTTTCTTTCTGCTGCGTATTCTCTTTTCCGAAAAATTTTAGTAATCGCTATTCACCCCCCCTCTATCGATTACTACAATCCCACATAATCAACTAATTAATGGATTAGTTGGATTATTAAATATATTGATGAATTAATTAATTAACGAGTTGATTAGTTAATTAAAGGATGAATAAGATAATCATTAGGTTGATCAATTTATTGGATGATTAATTAGCTAACTAGGTATATCATGATTAACTAGGATACTCATTAGATTGGTTGAATTATTAATAAGTTGATTAATTAATTAAATGTTGAATAAATTAATTATTAGGATATATTGGTTATAGATCCTTAGTTTTGTTTCGTATCATGTATTTATAGGATTTAAGTTGGAGGTGATCACACGAACTTGAAGATGGTTGTAACAATCTATAATAAAGGCGAATACTTCTTCCTTGGCCTTTGTAGTTTATTTATCTTAGTGCATGGATGCTTATTATGGATTAAGATGCTTTATCTTGACTCTACTTGCATTTTGCTATCATGTGCTTGATACTTAAGTGTTTGATCTTAGAGATAATCTAATTATATTCATACAGTCTCAGTCTTGGCTTTCTATACTTTGTAGTGTTGCACACTAGTATGATGTATATGTTAGGTATTATCATTTTGATTATGTATGTGTTGTAGTATTCCCACATGTACGGTATGTTATGATAGAAGTTGTCATGTGGCCTACGAATACGTGGTAGTATTTATGTAGGTATGGTGCACTATAGGACTATGAATACTATATAAGTTGTCATTTTGATTGTCCATATTTTATGGGGTATACCATTGTGGTGCAGTCTATTGGTGTTATCAGCTATGGTACGTGATGTGTCGTGGATATTTGTTAGGTCTTTCTATACCTATAAGTATCTGTGTTTGAGAGTTCATGGTTTTGGATTCACCAGGTTGTTTGTGTTGATGATGATCGTGTTGAGTCATGGATACTTGCATCTTGCATCATGACATTACTGCATGATCATGATACCTGGCAGTACCTTGTTTATGCGCCCGTTTTGCATGACTGCTGGTTCATGGTATTTGTTGGACATATGCATGACTTGCTGTTGACTTGTGCATATCATACTGATGCATGGGTATTAATCTATGTGGATAAGGTATATTAGTGTCATGCACCATCCTTGTACCACTGCATGTTGGCGATCACTAGCTCCCTTGTGGTCTAAGTCCGTCGTTAGTCATATAATTTCTACCCACTCATCCACTCGAGATAGTGGTAGTTGTTGAAGTGTGACAGTTGTCTTGTTATGTCGTGCTCGACCACTTAGGGTTAATAGTAGTTGGAGTTGTGAGCAGGTAATGGACACCCCCTCCGTTTTTTTTGGGGGATAGTAGAGCTGTCGATGACTCTCCCTTCTCCTAGGGTCTTAGAGCAGTTGACTCCTTAGTATCTTGTCCACTTAACCACTTAGAGTAGTGGTAGTTGTTGGAGTGCGTGCAATTGTCACAACCCTACCTACTCAGCCTCATAGATGTGATGTGATGGCGGCTTGATTGGCATCAAGGGTGACACATGTCATTTCATCATGTGCATATGATGCATCATTGCATTTGCTTGTGCTTATTACATTTGATTGAGCTATGTTTGTTGTATTTGGTTGACATGTATATACAGAGATCAAAACACACTAGGACTTAACTTGACTTGGTTAATCACATTAAAACTAACTCAGGGTACTTACAATCTCCCTCTTTTTGATGTGCATCTACCTAAGATATGTTAGGATTAACCAAACAAGAAAATAACAATTTGATTGCAATTTGTTTATTCAAAATAATAAAATAAAATATGAAAATCTAATGCAATAAATAATCCAAGTAAATATCAATAAATGTCAGCTTAACCTACCCCTTAATTTAATCTTATTTACTATCCCCTTTTGATGACATCAAAAAAATGGGGTAAGAGGTTTTTTTTTTAAACTAACTCAGGGTACTTACAATCTCCCCCTTTTTGATGTGCATCAACCTAAGATATGTTAGGATTAACCAAACAAGAAAATAACAATTTGATTGCAATTTGTTTATTCAAAATAATAAAATATAATATGATAATCTAGTGCAATAAATAATCCAAGTAAATATCAATAAATGTCAGCTTAACCTACTCCTTAATTTAATCTTTTTTACTATCCCCGTTTGATGACATCAAAAAAATGGGGTAAGAGGCTTTTTTTAAAATAGAAAAAAACAAACACATTAAGGGGAAAAAATATTTTTAAGTAAAAACATGATGAGTTTCGAAGAATATTTTTGAAAATTCGAACTTGACTTAAAATTTTTTTGACCATTTTTGTCAACATGCAAAATATAATGTATAGATTCAAAAAAAAATTGAAACTATGAATTTTTTTTAGTATTTATCAATTTAAAATTTTGATCTTTGTATAAAAATTAATAAAAAAATTATTTAACCATTAGAAAATTTTTAAAATTTTTATCAAAGTGTAAAATCAATGAAGTCATTAGTATAAAAATTTTCAAATTAAAATAAATTTTCTAAATTCAAAAATAATGATTTTAATAACAAAAAATATTTTTGAAAAAAATAATTTTAAAATTAGATTTTGACTTCGAAAAATTCTGCTAAATTTTTTGAATAGTCAAAATATAACTTCATATCTTGAAAAATTAGACTTTTCAAAAATAATTTTCTAATTATTTTTAAGTTAAAAAAACTATTTTCGAAAATAAATGAAGGAAATTTCATTGAATATTTTCAAAAATTCCAAAAAAATTGAAAAAAAATTTCTTCAAATATTCAATTTAGATTTTCTAATAATCAAGAAATTCAAAGATAATTAATTCAAAAAACATTTAATACTTTAAAATTTATTTGGGAATCTAAAATAGATTTTTACCTATATGGTTAATCAGAAACTTTGGTGGAAAATAATTCTTTGACACTTTTATGATTTGACCCCTATAATTCCTAATATACCAGTTAAATCCCCTAGTATATCTAAAATTCTTTTTGGGAGAAGAATTTTGGCAGGCCAATTCTTTTTCTATTTTTTCTATTTAAACTTTTAATTTATCATTTCATGCTTCACATTATCATACATTTCCAAAGGATATGAAATAGCTAATTCTTTTCAAATTTAAATTTTTTGTCCTTAATTCACATAAACTCCTAAGCATATGGATCTACTTCCAAAATGTAGTTTGTCGAGAGAATGTTTGCATACCTCACTTACTATTTTGTCGTATCTAAAATTGGATGCTTCCCCTTCATCACTGCTTCCTTCTGTCAAATCTCTCCCTTTATCGATGCTTATCTCCAAGGTGGTTGCTTCATCGTCCTCTTGATGACTTATCATAAGTGCAAGTTCGGTGTAGACCTCGATCTCGGATTCTTCAAAAGATGTGTCGTCCCACGTTGCTTTTAAATTTTTGTACTTTGACTTGTTTCTTTTTTTTCTTTTTATTCATTGCTCTTTAATGTGACCTTCTTTGTCACAGTGGTAGCACCTAACTTGCATTTTTCTTGGAGAATGTTTCTTGCCCTACAACTTTGGAAACTTGTTAGATTTAAACATTTTATTTAGTTTACTTACCACAAATGTTGTTTCATCTTCGTTAGCTAAAGACTCCGAATCTAGTTCGATCCTCCTCGTGTTTAGGGTGATATTGCTCATCTTTTCTTTTCTTGATCCTTCACATTAAGATTTATAAAATTTGAAAGTAGAAATTCTAAGGTACTTACCTTCAGGTCCTTTGAGATGTAGTAAGTATCTACTATTGAAGCTCACTCCTGGGTTCATGGGAAGTCGTTAAGAGCATATCGGATCGAGTCGCGATTTGTTACTGATTCATCGAGGTTGGTGAGTCTAGAGATCAATTCTTTGATCTTTGCTTGAAGTTCAACTACCGTTTCTCCTTCCTTCATCTGGAGATTGGTTATTTGGTTCTAGAGGAGGTCTCTTCTTGTTAACTTGGCTTCTGACATGCCTTCGTAAAGTTCTAGGAATTTCTCCCAGAGTTCTTTTGTCGAGTTGTATCTGCCGATGTGGTTGACTTCTCGTAACGTTGACAATGTATCTAAACCACTTTAAATGCATAAACAATGAGCGATATCTAGAAATGTATCATTGCTACCTAAGTGACGAGAATGTTGAGATCCGACATAACCTTTCCGTGTCTATTATAATGTATGACTTTGTCCTTCTATTCTAGATATCTAGATTGATTAATAAGGCATATACCATGTTATTGTTGGTGCCGGAAGCACCAAAGTTGAACCTATATTTTGATAATTGCAAAGGGTTCAGAAGTTAAGATTTGGTTGTGATCTAACAAGCTTATTAAGTGTGCAGGAAAGTCTTAGATACACTAGGCACTAAGTCCTGGCCGCGGGCTGGGCAACTAAGTCTTGATGTAAGGTTGGGCACTAAGACCTGGTCGAGGACTGGGCACCGAAGACCTGGTGAGTGAAGCTGGGCACTAAGACCTGATTGAGAACTGGGCATCGAAGACCTGGTGAGTAAAGCTGGGCACTAAGTCCTAGTCGCGGACTGGGCATGAAGACCTGGTGAGTAAAGCTGGGCAAAAGTCCAACTGGAGGAGCCGGTTGGCAAAAAGGTAAATTATCCTGAGAGGAGTAGGTGAGGACGCGTTCCCCGTAGGAGGGAACATTAGGCGCCACAAAGGGTTCCATTTGGGAGACCCAAAGTCAGAACCAAGAAGACTCAGATTGTAAATAATGTTCTAATCTTATCACTTATATGCTTTGTATGTCATTAGAACTAACCCTGGTTGCAGGAACGAATGGAAGGAGTTTTCTGCACTCAGGTGCCTCAATGGAATGAGGCGCCCTAACTGGGCTAGGCACCTGTATTGAGACAGGCGCCCCAATGAAGGGTTAAACAGGGCATTTGAAGCAGACTGTCACGCAAGCCTCTGGACCAAGTCAAGCTAGGCGCCTGTGTTAACATAGGTGATGGATCGTCTAGGCGTGCTAGAGGGGGAGGAGGTGAATAGCACTTTTTCGTCGTTTTGATCTCTACAAAGTCATTAGCGCAGCGGAAACAATAATATGCAAAGTAAATAAGAAATAAACAATGCTAACAACCTGATTTACTTGGTATCCACCCCGGTCGGGTGACTAATCCAAGAATCCTTCGGTGGATCAACCCCCGGATAACCTCCGGGTAGATCTGTCGCTCCTTGTGGGTGGAGAAACCTCGCCACAATACTTCGGACGCTCTCTGATCACAATAGACTACTAACCCACATTATACAAGCGAGTTTCGTCAAGCGAGATAGTAGGAAACGAGCCCCTTTAAATAGGGCTCGAATCTGAAAACAGCCGCTACCAGTGGACTGCCCCTGGGGCAGTCGACTGGTTCCACTCAGATTCGACCGTTACAGTACAACGTTCGAATCTTCCAGCTGTTCCAGTTAACACCAGTCGACTGCCCCTGGGCCAGTCGACTGGTACACACCTAAGCCTAAGGTTTTACTCCCGAGTACAAATCTCTCCGCACTCAAACCCTCCCGGCTTAGCCCCTGAGTACACACACCCATACTCAGACCCTTACAACTTAGTTGACTCTTCACCAGTAGTCTTGACTGTTGCCTTCATGCCCTCTTCATCTTTGGCCCTCGTCCCTCGGATGCGCACGCAAGCCTCCAGCTTGCCTCCATGCCACCCTTCACGTATGCCTCAAAGTCCGCATCCCTCGGCTCATCATCTCTGCTATCCAACAGTCCCTCGGATGAGCAGCAAACCTCCAGCTTGCCTCCATGCCATCCTTCACCTGAAGACATCAACCAAGTCTATGTGTACCTGTACACCTGCACACTCATGTACACATATGAGAACAACTCAAATCCTAACTTAACCATATTGCCCATACATCAAAATATCATGATCCTCCAGATTATCTCAGGGCCGATTGCCCCAACAATCTCCCCCTTTTTGATGTGTGGCAATATGTTGAGTTAGGTAAACATATAGCAATAACAATAGAAAAAGCAATTGAAATTCAAGCATAACACACACGAGGCAAACTCCCCCTTAACCTATGCTTTCTCCCAAATTTCAATTCTTATTGCTAATCCCAAAGTTAAGTTTTCCCAAAACTAAACTTTACAGTATCAAAGTTAAGTTTCAACCCAAACCTAACTTAATACCCAAGTTCTCCCCCTTTGACACCATCAAAAGATTGCCTCAAGCAACCCTATCCTAGGTGCCAAATAGAACTTAACCAGATTTCTGAAAAACCCCTCAGAAATCACAAACCCCCATTCTGTCCACAGTACCAGTCGACTGCCCCTAGGGCAGTCGACTGATACGGTAGGTTTCAGAATTTCAGTCAAAATTCAGAAACGAATAAAAAATTCCAAAAAATCTGGAAAAATGTGAAACTTTGCAAGCACGATTGTTAAGGTATTCCCTACCCTAGAAAAATTTGATTCATGAAAAACATCAACCGTGCTTGACTTTTGGTACAAACTCAAAACTTCTCAAATAAAGTCAATTTTGTATCAACATAGAGTTCTAATGATGACATCCTATACTTGTCATTCTCTAGCAACTCCATTTGTCATTTAAAATGATTCCCAAACTCCCCTTTTTTCATATACATATATCCATTTTGACAAGAACTCCTCCTCTTTTTCTCTTGAGTCTAAATGATTATAAGATCAACACATTCCCATGCCTTTTTCTATAAATATTTCATTATGCAACTTGCAACCAATATATAGTGAACCATGTAACTAATATGGGATTACAAACCATTATAAGAACACATATATAAGAAGCATAATTGAAACCAAACTGTTTTAGCAATAAATTAGCCCTTAAAATCAAAGACATCATCAAAATAAGACCAGAACTTAAAAAGATATCATGAAGGAAAATGTACAATACATGGAGTCATAAGATCTGTCAAGACATAACCATCACAAGAGTACCTAGGGCCAAAAAGGCCGGAAGTCATCCAAATAAATACAATCATCAAAATAGAAAGTGTTTGAGAGGTATAATAAAACATCAGAACAGAAAACTCTCAACACTGAAAACTCCCAACAACTGCACCATCTGATCAGAAGAACATGTGATCGTCACCGCCTGGAGGAGGAGGAGGAGGATGAGGAGGACCCTGAAAAGCGAGATGCCACTGCTGCATCATCTCGTACATCTCATCTTGGCGGCTGGTAATCCTATCAACTTTTGTCTCAAGCCTCTGCTCCGTCTGCCGAAGTCCGTGAATATCCTCACGAATAACGTGAGCCTCCTCCTGAAGCCCGTGGACATCGGATCGAAGCTGGGTGAACTCTGCATGTGTGACCAGCTCGGCGGGCTCCTCATCTGCGTCAGCGGCCTCCGGGCGCTCCCTCCAAACAAAGGTCCCCGCCTACTCTCAATACCTGCCAAGGACAATTGGCGAGTGCCAATCTGGTCATAGTCCTTGGACAGGTGCCTGACCTGACCACCGGTGACACAAATACCGAAACGTAACTGGAAAAACTCAGTCAACATATGGCAAAAAGGCATATAGATTTTCCCATTAACACTCTGGGAAAAGTGACAGATGGAGGCAAACACATGCAAAGACACATCTATATCCAACCGTCGCTCAAGAGCATACATCATTACTAAGTGAGACAATCGAATCCTTGCCCTCCCCTTAGTAACAATGGGTAGGATACATTCTACAACAATCTTATATAGAACATGGCTAAATGGACTCATGGGCTTTGCATCAAAGTTACGCTCAGATTCATGCCTATATCTTCTAAAATAGTGCAGATGAATTTGATCGACGGTGACGTTTGGAAACTCAAGCGGCTCAATGACATTGGGAAAATAGGTATTGACATTGTTTGACGCCCGACACTCTAAGAAACTGGCTAGAATCATGGCTGTGAAGGGAATGGTAACGCCGACCACTCTTGATTCATAAATATCATTTTCTGAATCAATACAAGTCAAATTTGCATAAAACTCCTTGCATAGATCAAGGTTAGTATCATGTTGGCAGTATACCAATTGTTCTATGCCAAAGTGAGTCACCATCTCAATAATTTGTGGCGCTTTTTCTTCGAAATAGGTTTTGTTAAGGTACCGACAAGGCAATGGAACAAACTCATTCTCTTCAAATCTCTTTTTACACTCTAAGCTCCTAAACATTGACTCTTCTGGAGCTTGTGGACCTGGTCGGGATAAACCATCACCCCTAGACCTCTTAGACACACCCCTAATATCCCAAACACATGCATGCATACCAAGATAACCCCCCCAAAAGAGAAAATACCTAAGAAAACATACACAAAACATCATATTAGTATCAATACAAAGTCTAAATGGAGAAATAAACCTTAAATCATTATACCTCTTTGCTAATCTTTTCATGTTGTTGGTTTTGAGAAAATGGCTTGAGAAGAGGGATTTCCCACCAACCCTAGAGGTAGATCAGAGTTAGAGGAGGACTTAGAGACTGATTTTAGGGCTTGGAGGGGCCTAAGATCGAAGGAGGAGCTTGGGAGAGGTGAAGAATGTCGGGAAGTCGCCAAAACCCTAGGGTTTGGCTCCCCCCCCCCTCGACGCGCCCTTTCTTTTATAAAACCCGCGTACCAGTCGACTGCCCCTGGGGCAGTCGACTGGGCCAGAGTGTAATTACATTCTGTGGGTTTTACCAGTCGACTGGCCTCCAGCCAGTCGACTGGTGTCTGATATTCTGAATTTCAGATTTTTCAATCCAAACTTCAGAAATGCCTAACTAATTCCACAAATTCTCAAAAATTATGAAATTTCATGGATGGATTTGTGGATCCTAAGTCTACTTGGAAAAAATATAATTTCAATCAAAATTATCCCGAATTCTAAGATTGGTACAAACTCCAAGTTTCCTTAAAATGTATCATGAAACCTTTCCCAAAAATTCTAACTTTAACCTCACCTTGATGCTCCTTCCCATACTCATTCATAATCCATTCTTAGCATCAATTTATATGGTAGTTAGACATTAAAACCAATTTCTCCATTAACATCCCAATTTCTTCCTTTTATTCCATAAATCTCCCTTTAGTGTGCCAATTCTCTAGGATTAAGACCAACCTTTGCCTTTTAACCCTCTTGGCACACCCTATAGTCTTCTTCAATCTCCTAGGAGAAAACCACCTAAGATCCATTGACCATGGAACCCATTTTGGCTTCCAGAGCTCTCCCTTGATCTCCTAGCCCTAGTTACTCCCTAGGTAACTCATCTACAAAGGCAAGACCACACCGGTGCTCCTCCGGTGCCTCTTGACCTTCCACTATCATTCTCTTGACCCTATAGACCTTTTTCTTAGTTAATTTCTTTTCTTTTCCTTTAAATGACTTTTCTTTGCCATTTTTAACTTTTTCTCTACCATAGTTATAGGGCATCCTTGAATATGATATTTTATCAATATTAGCCCTCCTAGGGTGGTATTCTAGACCCGACCTATCATCCCTATAATTTTGGTCCTTTGATATCATGTTCAATCTCTTGGACCCTTGAATGCCTCTTCCTAGGTTTCTTTCTAACTTATCAAGTTTTGCTCTTAACGCTTGAATTTCCTTTTCTAACTTCCTAACCTTAGGATCACTAGACCTAATTTGATCATTTCTAGGTCTACTTATTTGTCTAGGCATAATTCTCCCTTTCTTAGAGTTTATGCCTTGGTTCTTAGCCCTAGAATTTCTAGATTTATCATGAAACATAGAGTTTTTGGTGTTTTGGCACACAAAAGTGTTTCTATTCCTATCATGAAATTTAAAACCAAAAACATGCATGAGCAAGCAATTGTTGTTAATTCTATCATTCGTACAAGCATTTTGAGCATTTATGAAAGAATTTGAAGCATAAGTAGAGTTAGAGGTTACCTCCCTTACCCTTGGTGCTCCCCCTTAATGAGTGCTCCTCTTTCTTTCTTCTTTCTCCCATTCCTAAGGTGTTCCATCTTTTTGAGCTCTCCACTTCTTGGACATTTTGTATGATAATGCCCGAGCTCCCCGCATGTGAAGCATCGAATTCTCCTTCTTTTGTTTTGAGCTTCCTCATTCCTACAACCCATATTAGATTTAAATTGAATGGACTTGGGCTTAGGGATTACCTCCTTTTTACTTAGTGGGCACTTATCCTTGTAGTGCCCCTTTTTATTGCACCCAAAGCATATGATATGCTCTTTTGACTTGACTTTGGTGGAGTTGGAAGTCTTCTCTTGCTCTTGTGAGGATGAGGATCTCTCCTCCCCCTCAACCCTCGATATTAATACTTCTTCTTCTTCTTCTTCGGATGAAATGGATCCTTTTTGGGCACTTGAGCTCATTTCTTCGGGCTCCTCTACTCCTTGAGTTTGTGTAGGGTTATTATGACACTTTTTCAATTTGTCCCACAACTCATATGCATTTCTATAATTTCCTACATTACCCAAAATATCAGTAGGCAAAATATTGACCAAAATATTGATTACCTTCTCATTGGCCCTTGCTTGTTCTTGTTGCTCCTTGGTCCAATACCTAGGCCGGAGCTTCTTTCCGTACTTGTCCTTAGGGGTCTCAAATGGCTCTTCTATCACCATTACACATTCCCAATCCATGCCGAGCCACATTTTCATTCTAGCTTTCCAATAATGAAAATCTTCATGCTCGTATGGTGGTGGTGAGTTTATATCTTCTCCAAGCTTGTCTTCCATCATTCCCTCTAGCTTTGCTTTGCTCCCTTTGTGGTTATTCCAATCAAGAGCGGTCCTAGCTCTGATACCAACTGAAGGATCATTTAGGCATGCTAGAGGGGGAGGGGGTGAATAACACTTTTTCGTCGTTTTGATCTCTACAAAGTCGTTAGCGTAGTGGAAACAATAATATGCAAAGTAAATAAGAAATAAACAATGCTAACAACCTGATTTACTTGGTATCCACCCCGGTCGGGTGACTAATCCAAGAATCCTTCGGTGGATCAACCCCCGGATAACCTCCGGCTAGATCTGTCGCTCCTTGTGGGTGGAGAAACCTCGCCACAACACTTCGGACGCTCTCTGATCACAATAGACTACTAACCCACTTTATCCAAGCATGTTTCGTCAAGCGAGATAGTAGGAAACGAGCCCCTTTAAATAGGGCTCGAATCTGAAAACAACCGCTACCAGTCGACTGCCCCTGGGGTAGTCGATTGGTACCACTCAGATTCGACCGTTACAATACAACGTTCGAATCTTCCAGCTGTTCCAGTCAACATCAGTCGACTGCCCCTGGGCCAGTCGACTGGTACACACCTAAGCCTAAGGATTTACTCCCGAGTACAAATCTCTCCGCACTCAAACCCTCTCAGCTTAGCCCCTGAGTACACACACCCATTCTCAGACCCTTACAACTTAGTTGACTCTTCATCAGCAGTCTTGACTGTTGCCTTCACGCCCTCTTCATCTTTGGCCCTCGTCCCTCGAATGCGCATGCAAGCCTCCAGCTTGCCTCCATGCCACCCTTCACGTACGCCTCGAAGTCCGCGTCCCTCGACTCATCATCTCTGCTATCCAACGGTCCCTCGGATGCGCACGCAAACCTCCAACTAGCCTCCATTCCATCCTTCACCTGAAGACATCAACCAAGTCCATGTGTACCTGTACACCTGCACACTCATGTACACATATGAGAACAACTCAAATCCTAACTTAACCATATTACCCATACATCAAAATATCATGATCCTCCAGATCATCTCATGGCCGATTGCCCCAACAAAAGGCACCCCAGTTGAAGGGATAAGCGCTGGCCGAGTTTGTAGATTGGAGTTCGCGCAGGATAGGCCATGTGTCAGGCACCCCCTTCAACACAGGCGCCCCACTGACCAGTATAAATAGGGGTTCACCCCCAAGGCTTCAGTACAACTTGCAAATCTTGTTCTCAACACTTTCGTTCAAGCGCTACGCTATGACAAGCTCCGTACACGCGATTCAAGCGCCGACGATGACCCGCTGCTCCGAACTTCCAACCTCTTCAGTCGTTGGTAAAAGTTAATTCTTTAAGTGTTGTAATTTCAATTTTAGTTCTATATTTGTACTCCAACTTTCAAACTCTTTTCGAATATAGAATTGCCCATCGTAAACGGTCAAGGACTGTGGGCATTGGAGTAGGAGCCGATTGATGGACCCAATTACAAGTGTCACGAATAAGTCTCAAATTTAGATATTTATAAATTGAAAACCCTAGCTCACAGAATTAAATGTTGTACAGGGGCCTCAAGTCATATTTTTCCAAGGACTAGTTAAGAGTGTTTAATTCAAGCTTGAAATGTGTCGTTAAATGTTTTGGGTTTTCTAATAAAATGGGGTTTTTGCGATAAGTAATGAAATAACAATTCGGAACGAAATAGACTTAACTACGCAGAAATGAACTAGGAAATTGCTGAAACTAAACTTAACCTATTTGAAAACTAAGGAATTAAATTCAAACGAGGGAATCGAAATTTAAGAACTAATTGCAGAGAATTAATCGCAGTAAACTAATTGCAGGGAATTAATTGCAAGATAATAAAAACTAGATCAAAACATTGCTTGAGAATTTGACTTGAAGTGTAAGGAAACAATCTTAGACAACTTGAAGAATTAAATGCTTAAAACCAAAATTATCCTAATTTGAACACCAAATCAGTTTATCGTCAAGACTTCCCTTTGCTGTCACACAAAAGATGAGCTATGAACCCCCTAACACAAAAATCAGCGAAGGAACACTCCCTGGATCAGTTTGCTGTGAATTGGCCTTCCTGATCGGTCAACCGATCGATCAGGACCAATGTTGATCGGACTGGGAATCGATCAGGAACTATACTGATCGGACGGGAGATCGATCAGTGATACCTCTGTCCGATCACAGCCACCGATCAGTGGCTGAAAACTCCCGCGATCTCCTCCTTCCTCGATTAGTTGGATATCGATCAAGCCGAGAAACTCTCCGTGGCATTCAGAGAACCCCTCCTCGTGCTCTGATTGCTCTGAAGATGAAGACAACAACGATCGAATGGAATCGACAGCGGAAACAGGACTCCGGTGAAACCCTCACCCGAGCCCACTTTCAGCGACACAATTGATGTGAACTCAACCGAAGAATCTACCACATTGATCTGAAACCTTGAAAACAAACTTGGAATTGATGTTGGTCGCGTGATCGGAGAAAAATGCAAGAAATTGATGATGAAATGACGAAGAACAGAGAAAGCTTGCGATCTGCGACAACAGCTCGAGCGGAAGAGAAGTTTCTGATTTAATTAACAACAATTCAAAATGGACGGTTGTGATCATCCTCGCCTCATCCAACGGTCAGATCAAGTCAGATCAAGCCCAAATCTTCCAAATCTCCATCAAGGGTCAGGATCTGCTTCTCCTCAGCTCGGATCGATCAGATTTGCAATGGATGGCTCAGATCTCACTGCCTCTTGAATGGACGGTTTAGACTCAACTTGAACTTGATCCAACGGCTGGATGTATTCTGATTTGGACCAAACTTTCAGATCTTGATATGTGGCCATGATTAACTCTATCGTTAACTCGGATTGATCAGAAGTTGACAAATGGCTCAGATCACCCCATTTCTTGATCGGACGGCCCATATTAATCCAATGCTTGATCACCTTGATCCGGATCCAATTCTGACTCAAGTTCGATCCAATCTGATCTAGGTCCATGATCATTTGAAGCCTACAAAATTAGATTCAAATTTAAGTGCCAAAATATCTCAAATATAGAAAGAATTGTATCCAAAGCCAAAATAGAGACAATTCATGAAATCTAATGTAAATACAAACTTAAGTATATAAAAAGGGATCAAAACATGGATTTGAAAGCCTAATTTGATCAACAAAATGACAATTATCACCGACCGTGACTCCGAACCAAGTAAAAAGAAATCGTGTTAGTGATTGATTTTACTGTTTCCGTTGCATAATTGCTCTCTTTGTCTGAAATTTTTTACGATCGATATTCACCCACCCCTCTATCGATTCAATCCGATCTCACAAGTGGTATCAGAGTGGGTAGTTCAAACTTGGTGCAACCACCAGTTTGAGATTTTTTTTTTCAAATTTACGAAATTTAAATTTTTTTCTTCGCTCGAATGTTCTCGTTAATCGAGGTTGGTACAACACCACTCGATCATTTTTTCGTTATAAAAATTCTTCCAACACTACTAATCCAAGACTCAGTCTTGGAACAAGTTCTTTTTTGTTAATTCTTTTTCAGAAAATTTTAATGGCCATGCAAGAGGGATACAGCACCGCCAGACCCCCTCTTTTTAGTGGAGAAGATTTCTCCTACTGGAAAAGCAAGATGGAAGTTCATCTGAAAACACAGGTGGACATATAGATAATTATCTAGTTTGGGCTGGAAATTCCTAAAAATGCACAAGGCGTGGTGCAACACTATACCGAGTGGGATGACCCACTGAAGAAGAAAATTGAGGCCGATGCAAAGGCGACCAAAACTTTGAAATGCGGATTAACAAAAGAGGAGCTGAACCGGGTAGGACCCTTCAACAACGCGAAGGAGCTTTGGAACAAGCTGATCGAGCTACACGAAGGTACTTCCGACACGAGGATCAGTAAAAGAGATCTGTTGCTTAACATACTCTACACAATCAAGATGCATGACGGTGAGACTGCAGCCCAACTCCATGCCAGAATCCAGGAGCTGATGAACGGACTGCACACGATAGGTCACAAGGTTGAAAACCGTGACCTGATAAGGTATACCTTAAATTCTTTTCCTAGAAACTCACTGGGGACGTCTATGGTGGATGCCTAGAAAGTTTCAAGGAATTTATCTGAAATTAAGCTAGATGAGTTGTTTTCTGAATTAGAACTGCACGAACAGACTAACACTACCTTGATCGAGAAAGGTATAGCTTTTGTTGCAGGAAAATCTCAAGGAAAAACTCCCAAAAAGAATCCTCAACCAGCACCTGAGTCCGACTCAGACTCAGAATCAGAAGATAGTGAAGGGGATCGACCCAAGTTGGTTCAGCTAGCTCGAGATTACTACAGAGAACTAAAGTACCAAACGAGCAAGAAGAAATCAGGCCGGAGAAAGGAAGATCCAACAGAACCTTCAACCAGCTCAAAGAGCAAGACCAACATTACTTGCTACAAATACAACAAAAAGGTACACTTCAAGTCAGAGTGCCCCAACCTGAAGGAAACCAAGAAGGCGCGTAGATAGAAATGCTATTTGCTAATTTCTTTTGGGGTATGGCTAACTCAATAAGAAAAATACATTGGTTAGCCTGGTCTAACATTTGCAAACCAAAGTTGGAAGGGGGCTTAGGGATTAGAAGATTATCAGATATTGCCACAGCTACGGCGATGAAATTATGGTTCAGATTCCGTGAGCAGAATACTCCATGGGCTTTCTACCTATCAAAAATGTATTGTCGTTCAGCTCCTCCAGCTGTGGTTTCGGCCAATTACAGGGCATCTCCTTGCTGGCGCCGATTGTTAAAAGCCAGACATTTAGCTGAACAAAATATCGGATGGATCTTAGGCAATGGTGAATTAAACTTTTGGTATGATACTTGGTTGGATCCAAGACCTTTAAACCAGATGTGTACGGTTGTGGGCAGTCCAAATTACAAAGTCTCTGATTTTACTAACTCCCAAGGCTGGAATTTATCTAAATTGTATAGTACAGTCCCAGCTAGTATTGTGGTCGAAATTCTGGCAGTTGAGGCACCAAAACTGAATGAAGATTCATCAGTAAATGGAAACAAACTGGTTTGTCGGGATACAATCCTTTGGAAACCGTCTCTGAATGGTAAATTTACATTGAAAACGACATGGGACAAATCAGAGACAGACAACAGTTGGAAGGCATCTGGAGAGCATGCTGGAATAAGTTTCTATACCCAAGCATATCAATTTTCATTTGGCGCTTCTTAAACAAAAGATTACCATTAGATGATATTTTACAGAAAAGAGGAGTGGAGCTAGCCTCAAAATGTCAATGCTGTGATGAAAGTGAAACTTGGGAACATTGCTTCTTTTCTGGATTGGTTGCTAAAGAAGTTTGGATTCATTTTGCTCAAATATTTGGCGTAGATAGATATCAAATTCTTGATAATTGGAAATTAGGTAGTGACTGGTCGAGACATGGACATATTAAAGAGGTAATTCCCTTACTGATATTATGGTATTTATGGTGTTCTAGAAACGATTCTAAGCACCAGGGTTTCAAGCTGTCAGCTAAAAAGATAATATGGAAGGTTTATTCTCACATTCAACTTGCCATGTCAACCGGTGTGATTAAAAGCATCCAGTGGAAAGGTTATACTAGGATGTTAAAACAATTGGGAATTCAGATTGACAACAGGGTTACTACATCGATTTAATTAGTGCGTTGGAGATTCCCAAAAGCTGGAGTTTATAAAATTAATACAGATGGATGCTCTAAAGGTAACCCTGGTCCAGCTTCTTATGGAGTTATCATTAGAAATCATCTCGGTCAAGTCATTCAAGCAAAATATGGACAAATTGGCGTGGCGTCAAATGTATGTGCTGAACTTACTGCAATTTTGAAGGGGTTATCATTATGTTTACTTAATGGATACTCTCCTATTTGGATAGAATCTGATTCTTTAGTGGCGGTGAAACTCCTTCAATCCCCTTCTTTCCCATGGAAATATCATAATCTGATAATAAAAATCAGAAACCTGTTGAGCCAACAGCAGACTTGGCTTTCACATGTATTCAGAGAGGCTAATTCAGCAGCTGATTATCTTGCTAATCAAGCATTTACATCATCTACAGAAAAGGTATTATCCGCAGAGGAGATTGACAAAACGCTGAAAGGTATTTGTAGGATGGATAGAATGAACATGCCATATATTCGATTAGCAAGGAATCCAGTATCTCGGTAAAATTGATATAGTTAATTGGCTATTATGTTGCTTTGGTTTCTGTAATGCAGTATGTTTTGGATTTATTCTCTATAACGTCCCAAGTAACAAAAGGTTTTTATAGAAATGATGAAAAGGGCCTCAAATGTCATTTGTTCACTATAAGCAGACATAAGTTTCAGAGTTTACTTCAGTAATGTCTTTCGAACTTTTTTGGCAAAAAGTTTAGACTGGGTATGGAGATAGCGCTATCCTTTTTGGATCTGCTCCAAGTGTGCAAAAATTTTTTATGGTTATCAAACTGGTTTGCTAATGCTGCAAAGGATTTCTGAATTGGTAGAATCTGGAATTCGTTGAAGATAACTGTGTTGACCCTCGGGTATGCAGAATGCTTTTGGCTCAAATGGGGGATTTGGATAACGTTCTGTATAGATTATGTTTTGCCATCCTTTTCCCTTTACTCTTTTCGGAATACATGTAACTCAAACAATTCAGAATGTTTTTAGAATGCTCTTGTAACTCTATATTAGAAGGTCAGGTTTGGTCCCCCTTCTAATATAGATTTCTTACAAAGGAATAAGATTTTTCTTTTCCTAAAAAAAAAAAAAGGCGCGTAGAAAGAAGGCTCTTCAAGCCACCTAGGACGAATCATCTTCCGAAGAAGAAGAAGAAGTCCTGCACGCGAATCTACTTGCCCTAACCGCCTCGGAAGACGTCGACTCTGAATCAGAATCAGAACCAGACGATGGAAGACTCACAATCTCGGAGAACGGGCAAATCACTGTAAGAGGTTACTCAGAATATGAATTGTCAAAATTTATTTCTTATTTGTCTCATAAAATTCGAGTTGAGTCCCTCCGACAGGAAGTAAAACTCCTGAAAGAGGAAGTCAACTCGAGGTCCTTGACTGAACAAATTCAGGAAGGAAACTCAACTCAAGTCCAAAAACTTGAGGAAGAAAATTCCTCCCTGAAAACTCAAGTCAAGGAGCTCAGAATTGCCTTCGAACGGTTTACTTCAGGTTCCAAGAAGCTTGACATGATTCTTGGAAGACAGAAGTCCGTACTCAATCGATCCAGACTCGATTATCGAACCAAGTCAAGACAACATTCATATTATTCTGTATTGAACCAACCTAGAACCCGAGTCCAAGCATGGGTCCCCAAGCTCTATTTAAACAAAAAAGCTGGACCAAGCCAGTATTGGATCCCCAAGGACAAGATTCACATCTTGCCTAACCCTTATCAAGGCTATAGTCCAGGGGGAGCCAATATAAAAACCATATTTATAGTTAGATAATTGTTTGCTTACTTATCAATTTTCTTTTTACAATTTTTAATTATCATGCTTAGATTTAGGACTGGTTAGATTAAGGACGAAAGACTTAACTAAAACTTGAACAACATAGTACTGGGTGGAGGTGAGATGATAGTATGTTAGGGAAGCCCTTCTAATAAGGTCAAGTAAGGTAAGGCGTACCCTACTTGGTCTGTTTAGTCTGGTGGAACTAGCTGAAGCTACTGATCCAAGACCCAAACTAGTTAGACTAGAATTTTTCAAAAAGTAATTTTGAAAATGAAATTTCATTAAAAGGTTTTGTCAAGGAAAGGGTTGTTGCTCTAATAAGGCTACGACCAAAGAAGACCTCTGTGCCTCGCCAAGACCTGGAAGCCAATTTTCAAAATTCAAATTCAAGTTACTATTTGTTAAATTTAAATCTAATATAAATTTCAATTAATCTTAGATTCAACATATTTTTCAAAGTCAATAAACTTAACCTTATAAAATTTTCAAAATTAGTCTTCAAAATTAACCATGTTTTTCAAAATTAAAATATTTATTTTTGAAAACCTGTCTCACAAAACCTATAAGGTTAACTTGTTTGATAATGCTAGATTAGGTGAGACAGACTAGGCTGTGAAATTCAATTTTGGCTATCCCTAACTCTAATGGATCAAAATCAACAAGTACTCTATGTGTAGGAACATAATGATTTGGACCAGTGGATGTTGGATACCGGATGCTCCAGACACATGACTGGAATCAAATTGAAATTCACCAAAATCAAGTTCAAGAACCTAGGCTCAGTAGCATTTGGCAATAATGCTACACTCAAAGTAATTGGGTCAGGTAACATTGAACTTAATTCTGATTTTGTTATTAAGAAAGTACTCTTGTTTGAAAATTTTAAGTTCAATTTGCTTAGTATTAGTCAGCTCTGTGATACTAGTTACATAGTTACTTTCACCAACTCTGACTACCTGATTAGAAACCTCCAAGACTCGGAAATAATGCTTAAGGGTACTAGGAAAAACAATGTTTACACTATTAATCTACCCTTAATATCAAAATTCTTCTTGACTCAATTAGAAGAATCCAACCTGTGGCATAGGAGATTAGGTCACACTCATGTTAAACTAATTTCTAAAGTTACCCAACTTGGTTTAATTAAAGATGTACCAAAAATCAAGAATTTTGAAAACACAATCTGTAATTCATGTAAACAAGGTAAACAAACTAAGTCTGCTCATAAACCAATTCAATCAGACCTAACCCAAACCACACTTGAGCTCCTGCACCTTGACCTATTTGATTCACATGGAGCCAAGTCACTAAGAGGGAACCGATACTGCTTAGTAATTATCGATGATTACTCTAGGTTTACCTGGGTTAGGTTCCTGAAAACTAAGGATGAAACCTTGAATCTATTTATCGACTTATGCAAAATAATTCAAAACCAAAATGATACTAAGATCAAGAAACTTAGGAGTGATCACGGGGGAGAGTTTGAAAATCAAAGGTTTGAGAAATTCTACATAATCAATGGGTATATTCATGAGTTTTCCTGTTCTAGAACCCCCCAACAAAATGGGATAGTGGAGAGAAAAAATAGATACCCTTCAGGAAGCCGCTAGGACCATGTTGAATGAATATAACCTAGCTAACCAATTTTGGGCAGAAGCAGTAAGTATGACATGCTACGTCCAAAATAGGGTCCTAATTAACAAAAGCCATAATAAAACCCCTTATGAACTATATTATCATAGACTGCCTAACCTACACTATCTAAGGGTGTTTGGGTGCAAAGTCCATATCTTGAACACTAAGGACTGTTGGATCGAGAAAACCGATAGAGGGGGGCTGAATATCGGAAATCGTTCGGATTTTCGTAAAGAGCAGTTGCACAGCGGAAATTTAAAAACAGCACACAGACACAGTCGATTTACTTGGTTCGGAGCCTGTGTCGACTCCTACTCCAAGGCCCACGGTCGTTGACCGTTTACTTTGGGCAATTCTATAAACGCGCAAAATAGTTTACAATATTTGATTACAAATAAGTGCAATAAAATAATAATATTAAAATTTCGATCTTCGTTACCGACGTCCGGAGTGTATTGACTTGTTCGGGGCAGCGGGACGTCGTCGGCTCGAGTTGGAGTGTTTCCGGAGCAAGGCACGAGCGTAGAAGATCGTTGGGGCGTTGAGAGAAAAGTTGTTTTGAAGCCTTGGTCGAAAGTCCCTTATATAGGGCCTGGGGGCGCCCGGGATGTCGGGGGCGCCCCCCACGTGGCCTTCGATCCGCCAAAGTCTCGGTCGCGTCTGATCCTCTGGATCCGCTTTGACCGGGGTGCCCGGAGCGCTCGGGGCGCCCGGATTGACCGGGTCAAACTCTAACCTTTGGCTTCGCTTGGCTTCTGGATCGATGCATGCGCATGGGGGCGCCCAGGAGCACGGGGGCGCCCGGGAGCAGCGGGGGCGCCCGGGAGCATGGGGGCGCCCGGCCCAGCATGTATTCGAACTCCTTTTTCTTTACTTGTTTTGTATGGCCCTTGGGGGCGCCTGGGACACTCCGGGCGCCCTACTCAGCTACTACCTCATTCCTTTGAGGCTATCTGAGCTGCAGACTTTCCTTCCTTTGGTCCTGCATCCAGGGTTAGTCCAAAACACAATAAAGCAATAAAGTATTTGTTTATACAGCCTTAGCTGTCTTGGTTCTGACTTTGGATCTCCAAAATGGAGCCCTAGGTCGAACCGACGCCTACTGTTCCCTCGACGGGGAACGCGTCCTCACCTACTCCTCTCGGGAGAATTTACCTGATGCCAACCGTTCCTCTGGTTGGACTTTTGCCTGACGGTCCTTTGTCAGGTCTTGTAAACTGGCCCTTCGCCAGTTGCCTAACAGTCCTTCGCTAGGGCTTCAGTCCCAGGCTGTCCTTCGCCTGGAGCCTAGTAGTCCTTTGCTAGGGCTTGATACTGGTAGTCCTTCGCCAGTTGCCTAGTAATCCTTTGCTAGGGCTTTCTTTCCTGGCATTCCTTTGCCAGTGCCTAGCAGCCCTTCGCTAGGGCTTTTCCTGCACACTAGATTAACTTGTTAGAAAACAAGAAAGACTTAACTTTTGACCTATGTTGCCATTATCAAAACACGAGTTTGACTTAGGTGCATTCTTCACCAACAATCTCCCCCTTTTTGATTTATGGCAACCCTAGTTCAAAAAGTTAAGTTTAGCAAAACATGAAAATGTTTTAACTTTTGTTCCCTCCCCCTGGAAGGCACCTCCCCCTAGATTTTTCAAAAATTCGTGGGAAAAAAAAACTTTATTTGTACTTGAAGACTTTTTGAAAATGTTAGCTTATGTAAGAATTTCAGTTTTAATACAGTTTTGAAAAACTTAAGCTTTAGAGTAAAAAAAAAAAATTTGACAAGCTTAAGTAAGAAACTTTTGAAAGGCTAGAGTACTTAGCAAAATTTTGAAGGCTTGAATAAAAATTGTGAAGCTAGAGTGCTTAGCAAAATTTTGAAAGCTTAAAAAAATTTTGAAGCTAGAGTACTTAGCAAAATTTTGAAAGCTTTAAGAAATTTTGAAACTAGAGTACTTAGGAAAAGCTTTAAGAACTTATGTACTTCTTCAAAATGTTAAGAAATTTTGAAACTAGAGTACTTAGGCAAAATTTTTGAAAGCTTTAAGAACTTAAGTACTTCTTCAAAAAGTTAAGAAATTTTGAAACTAGAGTACTTAGGAAAAATTTTGAAAGCTTTAAGAACTTAAGTACTTCTTCAAAAAGTTAAGAAATTTTGAAACTAGAGTACTTAGGCAAAATTTTTGAAAGCTTTAAGAACTTAAGTACTTCTTCAAAAAGTTTAAGCTTTTGAATAAAGGATAAATATATTTTTGAACCTTTTTGAATAAAAGAGAAATTTTGAAAAAGTAAAAGTAAGTAAAAGTAATTAGGAAAAGTAAAAGTAATTTTTCTCTAATTTATCTCTTTCCTTTCCTATCTCTCCCCCTTTGCCATATATCAAAACAAGATAAATATGATTGCATAATAAGAATTTGCTGTACTGAACCAATTCATAATTAGATTTACACTAAATCAATTAATTTTCTCTGTAGGGACCTGTCTAACCCAATTAGCTACTTACTAACTGTTATAAACAGTAGTTTTTGCTAGGGTTAGTCAAGTTAAGTGTTTCTGTTCAAGTTAGATTTTCTAAACTTGACACTTAACTTGATTGCTGTGTAAGTTGTATTTAGTGCCCCAATTACTGCAGATACACTGACTTAAAGCATCTTGAATTAAGGCAAAGACCTAAGCATCTCAACCCTTTCTAGATTATCAATCAAAAGTACCCTAAGGTGCTTGTGAGATGCTGGCTTCTAAGTCTATAGGTGCATGCAGTTCTAGGGTTAGGGCCTAGGCTAAGTCCATTTTCGAAAAAGCCCTAATTTTTAAAGGGGGTAGTTTTGCAATAAAACTAAGAAAAAAAATGAAAACTGATTTTGAAATCAAGTAAAGCAGTTTTTCAAAATCTATTTTTAGAAAACTGATTTTTGAGAGCAGTAAAAAATTTGAGATACTCTATTCTACAGAGAACAATCCTAAGTACTCATAAATTGATCAACAGAAAATAAAGCAGGTAATCAAGGTTCAAATATAGTCAAACAGTCAAACCCAAGTCAACCCTACTGAGTAGGGGCAGTCAAATAGGTACAATGCTAAGAGAATCTAAGACGAAGGACCAGTATGATCAGACGGGCCAGGTTGCCATGCATCGAATCGTGCCATCATCTCTATGTATCGTGCGTCAGCCACTTCTCGATCAACTCGACGAGCTTCCATCTGCTCTAGGTGGTAGGCTTCGACCTCCTCTCGGAGACTCTGAACCTTTGTGTCTAAATGCATTACTCTCTGGTAGAGTGTCGGTGGAGCAGGCTCGTCGATGTGTGCTCGGGCTACTGTAGATATGTCTCCAACGTCGACCTCAACCTCCTCGTCTGAGTCGACTGGTGCTCCGGCCTGCTGTCGTCTCCAACTAAGAACCCCGGTGGCCGACACCTCTAGACCCGCTAACGAAAAGTTCCTAAATCCTATTTCGTCAAAGTCGGTCATAGCGGTAATTTCACCAACGGTAATGTCCCGACCGTGGTGATGAAGAAGGGAAGTGATGATGTGGCAATATGGTGTCCGTACTCGTCCCTGGGTCGTGACACTGGACGCATGCAGAATGGTATGAAACATGGTGATGGACTAGGGCATAAAGAAGAAAAGCATGAAAGGGTTTCATAGTCCCTAGGTCTCTGGTAGAGAGTGGTAAGATGCAGCGGACCAGAACTCTATACAAGGCATAGTTCTGGGCCTGAAGTTCAACAGCTTGGAAGCGTCTATTTGCTGGGAGGTCTGCCCTATAAAAATAGGAGTGAATGGTATCTAGGGTAATCTCTGAGTAGGGAGGATCAAATGGGGGGTTCCTAGGAGGATAACAACAGAATGTAGACTGAGAGGATCGCAGTCCTAGGAAGCGGTTCAACAGAGTAGGGGTTATAGTCAAAGGAATCCCTTGGACAGTGGTGTGAAACATAAGATTATCTTGTCGAATTATATTATTATAAAATTCTGCGCATAATGATTCATTAATGGTATGCGTGCAGAAGACAAGATTGTCCAACTGATAGAAGTTGATGATGTTCATGGCGACAGGGCATGATTGGGTAAAAAAATGCTTATTGAGATAACTCGTTTTAATAGGCTTGTAGATTGTTTGTGCAAACCTATTACATAACTCTAGGTTAGGAAATCTAGGGTCCGGACTAGGTTCGGCACCGGGGTTGGCCGGGTTCGGTCGGCGCCTTCTAAGATAAGGAAGTTAAAGGAAGAGTAAAGATATTGCATGAAATAACTTTAAATGCAATAAAAATAAATGATAATCATACCGGACGGCTCGGGGAGGCATGGTTGAAGAAGAGGACTTGCAAGGTCTTCTTAAAGAGTAAGAAGTGGAGAAGAAGGTTGATTTTGGTGTGGGAAGTGAAGGAGGTTCGGGTGCCTTTTTATAGGCAGACCCATGGGGGCGCCCGGGAGCTTCCGGGCGCCCTGGTCAGGGCTACTGCCAAAGGCAGTGTGAAGGACTAGTTGGGGGCGCCCGGGACAGTCCGGGCGCCCTCAACAGAGAGCTTTTGCAGCTTTTGCTGCGTTGGAGGTGATGGGGGCGCCCGCGTGGTTCCGGGCGCCCAGGTCAAGGGAAGGCAGCTTTTCTGTCTTGGGGAACGAAAAAGCTATGGGGGGGGGCGTCCGTGTGGTCCCGGGCGCCCGGGTTTGTATAGAAAAGGACAAGCTTTATGTCTTGTCATCTTTTGACCATGATTAAATTGGTTTGACCATGGTTTGACTGCTTTGACTGTGGTTTGACCGCTTTGACCATGGTTTGACTATATTAATCATGGTTTGACCATGATTTTGACAAATACAAGAATATCTCATCCTATAGGTAAAAGAATTTCCAACTTAGTCTTAATCCTGCTGTCTCACCCAAATCTAGGATTTTCAATCACGTTAACCTTATAGGTTTTGTGAGACAGGTTTTGATAGTTAAAATTATTTTGAAAATGTTGATTAATTTTGAAAACAATTAAATTTTAAAAACTTAATTAATTTTGAAAACAATTAATTTTAACAAAAATGTTTAAATCTACAAATACCTGAAATTTTGTGTTAGATTCGAATTTGACAAAAAAAATTTGAATTTGAGTTTCAGAAATTGGCTTCCATGTCTTGGCGAGGCACTAGGCCTTCTTTGGCCGTAGCCTTATGGGATCATCCACCCTTTCCTTGACAAAGCCTTTTAATGAAATTTCATTTTCAAAAATTCTTTGAAAAATTTCTGTTCTAACTAGTTTGGGTCTTGGATCGGTAGCTTCGGCTAGTTCCGCCAAATTGGCTTCCCTAACGTACTATCATCTCACCTCCACCCAATACTATGTTGTCAAATTTCAGCTAAGTTTGTTTAGTCCTTAAGCTAGCCTAAGTCTAAGCATGCTATATTACAGAAATTAAATAACCAATCAATCAAGCAATTGAAATCAAGAATAACAAGGTTATCTAATAATGAAAATAGTTTTCAGTTTGGCTCCCCCTGGACTAAAGCCACGGTGATGGTTGGGCAAGATGTGAATCTTGTCCTTGGGGATCCAATACTGATTTGATCCAGTCGGTTTGTTTAGGTATAGTTTAGGTACCCATGCCAGAATTTTACCTCTGGACTGATTCAGTACAGCAAAGTATGATCTTAGCCGAGATTTGGTTCTATAGCCCAATCCGGATCCATTTAGAACTGATTTCTGTTTTCCAAGGATCATGTCAAGACCTTTGGAACCAGATGTAAATTGTTCTAATGCTGATCTAAGATCCTTAACCTGAGTTTTCAGGAAGGAGTTTTCCTTTTCAAGTTTTTCAACTTGAGTAGGAGTTCCTTCCTGAACCTTCTCGTTTAAGGGTTTAGAGTCAACTCCCTCTTTCAGGAGTTTTACTTCCTGTCGGAGGGATTCGACTCGGAGTTTGGCTTTGGCCAAATCTCGAGAAAGAAATGAAATTAACTCACTTAATTGCAATCTATTAAAACCAGTTACCTTAATTTCTCCGTCTTCTGTGAAGGTCAGCTCCCCGTCTTCTTGTTCTATTTCTGACTCAGTCTGAACTTTATCTGAGGCGGTCAGAGCTAGGAGGTTGGACTGGGGTGCCTCTTCTTCTTCTTCTGAGGACGATTCGTCCCAGGTTGCTTGCAGTGCCTTCTTTCTTCTCGTCCTTTTTGTCTCCTTTAGGTTAGGGCATTCTGACTTGTAGTGGCCCTTTTTCTTGCATTCGTAGCAGGTCATATTAGGCTTGTTTGCGGGTTCAGCTGGTTCGTCCTTTCTTCGGCCAGTTTTCCGTTTGTTGGTTCGGTTCTTCAGCTCCTTGTAGTAGCTTCGAGCGAGCCGGACCAGCTTAGTTTGTTCTCCTTCTTCGTCTTCTGAGTCTGAGTCTGAGTTAGACTCAGGTTCGGGTTCAGACTTCTTCTTTGTTGTCCTTCCAGTTTTACCTGCAACGAAAGTAATACCTTTCTCGACCACATTGGTGTTAGTTTGTTCGTGCAGTTCTAGTTCGGAAAACAATTCATCTAATTTTATTTTAGAAAGATCCCTAGATACCTTGTATGCATCTACCATAGATGCCCACAAGGTGTTTCTAGGGAAGGCGTTTAGAGCATACCTTATTAGGTCACGGTTTTCAACCTTGTGACCTATTGTGTGAAGACCGTTCATTACTTCTTGGATTCGTGCGTGGAGCTGGGATGCTGTTTCGTTGTCGGCCATCTTGATGGTGTAGAGTTTGTTCAGTAGCAGATCCCTCTTACTGATCCGAGTATCTGATGTACCTTCATGCAGCTCGATCAGTTTTGTCCATAGCTCCTTTGCACTGTTGAAAGGGCCCACGCGGTTCAGCTCTTCCTTTGTCAGCCCACATTGTAGGGTTTGTGTTGCTTTTGCGTCGGCTTCTATCTTGCCTTTAAGGGAGTTGTCCCATTCGGAGTAGCTTTGTGGTTGTCCTTCGGCATTTCGGGGGATCTCCAGACCGGACTGGATGATGATCCACATATCCACCTGAGTTTTCAGGTGGACCTCCATACGACTTTTCCAGTAAGAAAAGTCTTCTCCACTGAAAAGTGGAGGTCTGGCGGTGCTGAATCCCTCTTGCATGGCTATTTTAATCTGTAACAAAAAAAACTAACAGAAAAACAAATTTTCCAAGACTAGGTCTTGGATTAGTAGTGCTGGATAAGGGAAATAAAATATCGAGGGGTGTTGCACCAATCTCGATTAACGGGAGAAAAAAAATATTAAAAAAAAAAATCGAAAATGATAAAAAAAATCCGAAAAGAAATTTTCAAACTGGTGGTTGCACCAAGTTTGAACTTCCCCGCTCTGATACCACTTGTTGGATCGAGAAAACCGATAGAGGGGGGGGGTGAATATCGAAAATCG
This sequence comes from Boesenbergia rotunda, assembly GCA_024364735.1. Taxonomy (NCBI): domain Eukaryota; kingdom Viridiplantae; phylum Streptophyta; class Magnoliopsida; order Zingiberales; family Zingiberaceae; genus Boesenbergia; species Boesenbergia rotunda. The sequence continues at coordinate 881,641 of JAGFNQ010000807.1, read as the reverse complement.
TTCGGATTTTCGTAAAGAGCAGTTGCACAGCGGAAATTTAAAAACAGCACACAGACACAGTCGATTTACTTGGTTCGGAGCCTGTGTCGACTCCTACTCCAAGGCCCACGGTCGTTGACCGTTTACTTTGGGCAATTCTATAAACGCGCAAAATAGTTTACAATATTTGATTACAAATAAGTGCAATAAAATAATAATATTAAAATTTCGATCTTCGTTACCGACGTCCGGAGTGTATTGACTTGTTCGGGGCAGCGGGACGTCGTCGGCTCGAGTTGGAGTGTTTCCGGAGCAAGGCACGAGCGTAGAAGATCGTTGGGGCGTTGAGAGAACAGTTGTTTTGAAGTCTTGGTCGAAGGTCCCTTATATAGGGCCTGGGGCGCCCGGGATGTCGGGGGCGCCCCCACGTGGCCTTCGATCCGCCAAAGTCTCGGTCGCATCTGATCCTCTGGATCCGCTTTGACCGGGGCGCTCGGAGCGCTCGGGGCGCCCGGATTGACCGGGTCAAACTCTATCCTTTGGCTTCGCTTGGCTTCTGGATCGATGCATGCGCATGGGGCCGCCCGGGAGTACGGGGGCGCCCGGGAGCAGCGGGGGCGCTCGGCCCAGCATGTATTCAAACTCCTTTTTCTTTACTTGTTTTGTATGGCCCTTGGGGGCGCCCGGGACACTCCGGGCACCCTACTCAGCTACTACCTCATTCCTTTGAGGCTATCTGAGCTGCAGACTTTCCTTCCTTTGGTCCTGCATCCAGGGTTAGTCCAAAACACAATAAAGCAATAAAGTATTTGTTTATACAGCCTTAGCTATCTTGGTTATGACTTTGGATCTCCAAAATGGAGCCCTAGGTCGAACCGACGTCTACTGTTCCCTCGACGGGGAACGCGTCCTCACCTACTCCTCTCGGGAGAATTTACCTGATGCCAACCGTTCCTCTGGTTGGACTTTTGCCTGACGGTCCTTTGTCAGGTCTTGTAAACTGGCAGTCCTTCGCCAGTTGCCTAGCAGTCCTTCGCTAGGGCTTCAGTCCCAGGCTGTCCTTCGCCTGGAGCCTAGCAGTCCTTTGCTAGGGCTTGATACTGGCAGTCCTTCGCCAGTTGCCTAGTAATCCTTTGCTAGGGCTTTCTTTCCTGGCATTCCTTTGCCAGTGCCTAGCAGTCCTTCGCTAGGGCTTTTCCTGCACACTAGATTAACTTGTTAGAAAACAAGAAAGACTTAACTTTTGACCTATGTTGCCATTATCAAAACACGAGTTTGACTTAGGTGCATTCTGCACCAACAAGGACTACCTAGATATGTTTCAATCTAAGTCAACCCCAGGGACCTGCTTAGGATATTCAACAACTAGTAGGGCCTATATGGTTTATAATAAACAAACTCACAAAATTGAAGAAACTACTAACATAATTTTTGATGAGGAAATTGAACCAAAAACTGATAATCAAAACTTGAACCAATCAAATATTGATCAGGAAGATAGTGAACCAACAATTGAACCACTGATTGAACCTCTAAATGAACTAACCCTTGAACCAACTACTGCAATATCAACTGAACCATAACTGAACCGACCCATGTAGTTGAACTAAACACTGAACCGAACCGTTCATCTAGACCTGAGGCAAAACCTAGTTCTAGAAGAACCAAGAAACCCAGACTCAATCACCCTTCTGATCAAATTATGGGTGATCCAACCTTAGGAATCAGAACTAGGTCTTCCTATAGAAATCTTAGTCAGATTGCTTTAATTTCAAAATTTGAACCTAGGACTATAGAGGAAGCCCTACCTGACCCTGATTAAATCATAGCTATGCAAGAGAAGTTAGCCCAATTTGAAAGAAACCTAGTCTAGGAACTAGTACCTAAGCCTAAGGGCAAATCCATTATAGATACTAAATGGATGTTTAGAAACAAACTAAATGATCAAGGTGAAATTGTTAGAAATAAAGCCCGCTTAGTAGCTAAAGAGTTTAATCAGGTCGAAGGGTTAGACTATGATGAAACTTATGCCCCAGTAGCCAGACTTGAGTGAATTAGAATGTTGTTAGCCTTTACAGCCCATAGAGGGTTTAAGCTATATCAGATGTATGTCAAGTCTGCCTTTTTAAATGGGTTTATTAAAGAAGAAATTTATGTAGGACAACCCCCAGGATTTGAGGATCTAGAAAAATCTGACTATGTTTTTAAACTTAGAAAAGCACTTTATGGGTTGAAACAAGCACCTAGGGCATGGTATGAACGGTTATCAACTTATCTAATTTCTAAGGAATTTAACCAAGGTCAAATTGACTCTACCCTATTCGTTAAAACCTTAGAAAAAGATATTTTTATTGCATAAATTTATGTTGATGATATAATTTTTGGATCCACCAACTCTAACTTTCTAAAAGAATTTGTAAAAATAATGGAAAGTGAATTCGAAATAAGCTTGGTAGGTGAGCTCAACTTTTTCTTAGGATTACAAATTAAACAGACTAGAGATGATAATTATGTTCACCAATCCAAGTATGCTAAAGAGTTAATAAAGAAATTCAAAATGGATAATTCCAAAAGCTTAAGTACCCCTATGACTACAAATGTCAAAATTGATAATCACCCTGAAGGTAAGCCTGTAGATCTTAAGTTATACCGAAGCATGATTGGTAGTCTACTTTACTTAACCGCTAGTAGACCTGATATCTTGTTTTCTGTAGGAATGTGTGCTAGGTACCAAACTTGTGCTAAGGAATCTCACTTAGCAGCCCTAAAAAGAGTACTTAGGTACATTAAGGGTACCCTATGTAACACCCCAAAATTTTCCCATATGAAATATTATGAATTCATGAAACATTATTATGAAATGTCATGATGGGGTTGGCTTAATGGGCTTTGATGTGGATTAGTGCAAAATGTGATAAAAAGAAAATATAGAAAGGAGGAAGCAAGGATCGAACCTTGAACCTCCTAGTTGCACTAGCCATGTCTTAACCAATGCACCAATGAGTATTTCATGTTGAGGGAATAAGAAACGTGCTAGTTAAAGCTAGGGAAGTGAAGAGACATATCCCTTCATGAGAATAGTATAAATAAGAGAAGGGGAAAGAAGTTTCATTTTCTTCTTCTTCTTCCCCACTTCAAAACCGAAACCTAGAGCCTCTCCTTCTTCTTCTTTTTTTCGAAAAGTACACCCTAGGGTTCTAACCCTAGGGAATTGGAAGGAAGAAGATCCATCCAAGGATCTTGCCCTCTACTAGGGCCAAGAGTTCTAGAGAAGTTCTAGTGAAGGAAACTCTCACCCCTCCTTCAACCAAGGGTACCCTAAAGGTTTAGAGAAGGTGAAATTCAAGCGAAAGGATGTAAGTATCCCCTCGCCTGCAGTGTAATTATTGTGTATGATTTCCTTCTTCTTGTTGTTTTTGAAAATGGGGATTTGCCCTTATGTAAGTTTCGGCCACCCCTTAAGGGAAGGCCTTGGTTACTCCTTGATACATGAGAAAACCCCTTGGGACTTAGGGTATATATGTATGTTGATTCCCTTCAAGTTGTGATAACAAAAACTAGGGTTTGCACCCCCTTCAAGTTTCGGCCAAGGCATGGAAATTAGGGATTTAAGAGTTGAATTACTCTATGATGTATTTTATGTTAGTGTATTACATAATAGTGTAGACAAGGTGTTTGTATAAATGTTTGTGTGAAGGTTTGATTTCAAAAAACCCTAGTTTCCCCTACCCTTGACTTTCGGCCAACCCTAGAAGAATTAGGGTTTAGGGTGCATGATTATCCTAGGATGTATTCTAGGCTTAATATGTTGCATGATATGTATGAGAGGTGTTTGTGTAAATGCTTGTGAGAAAGTTCGATTTCAAAAACCCTAATTCCCTTACCTTACACCATTCGGCCAACATGAAAGTATTAGGGTTTGTGAAGGTTAAACTACCCTATGAGATATGTTTATGTTTAGTAAGATGATATGTATATGCATGTGATGTTTAAATGGAAGGCTTGATTGGAAAACTTGATTTGCCCTAGTATGGAACTTTCGGCCAAGGCATGAACATTAGGGATTGTGAAGGTTGATTACCCCATGATGTATGCTATGCTTAGTATGATACATGATGTATATATATGTGATACTTATATAGGATGTTTGATGTCAAAAAACCTAAGCTACCCCTACCCTTGACTTTCGGCCAAACCCTAGGTTTAGGGTTAGGAAGAATGAATTTAATCCATGAAGCATGCAACCACTTCCTATGATATGAGTATGATCTATGTGACCAATCTTGTCATATATAAAGTATGTTTAAGTGGTTGAAGCATGATGTATGTATGAGCATGTCTTATAGCCCATGGGGCACCCTTATGAGATTGCATGTGATGTGTATGTTAAAATGCTTGAAAGGATACTCCACTAAGTATGGGATCAAGAACACCCCTTATGTTGTGTGGTGTGTCCCTATGGGATCAAGAGCACCCCTTATGTTGTGTGGGGTGTCCCTACGGGATCATGAGCACCCTTGAAGAGTGGTGTGTCCCTTGAGAAGTGAATTGGGAGTACTCCTTAGCATATATGTAAAGACATGATAAGTATTTTACTTTGTAAGTTGTGTACCCGACTCGGAAGGGGGTCGTTAATCAAATCCGGGGTGCATGTTAACTTAAGGTCATGGCTCCGGTAGGACGGAAGGGTCCTGCTCTAATGGGATTGGTGGCTCGCTACCCCAATTCATTAGGGAACGCGCATTATGTGGTACACAACTGGGCCCTATATGATGTTGAAAGTATTTTTAAGTAATACCTTTATGGAATTGTTTTGAAAACATTTATTATATGTGAAGGGTATGTTTAAGATACTTTATACTGCATGCTTAGAAACTTTGATGTTTAGTATGCTATGATGAACTTATGCTTATGATTTATTATGTGTACATGTTGTATTCTTCCGTATGGATTTTGCAAGTAGGACAGGATCCTTACTAAGCATTTGTGCTTACTAGTTTATGTGTTGTCTTATGCTGCAGATAAAAGTAAGGGACACTTAAACTAAAGGTAGAGGCAGGAGGGCTGATGATGTGTGGGGTGGTGGCTCGGGAAAGAAAGATTCTTATATCTACTTTACTATGCTTATGTTTATGTTTCCTTGACAATGAATGTTAGTGATTAGGATTGATATTGCATGTTAGTGATTACACTTGGAGTTCTTTTATAATTGATTATGGTTGATTATGCTGTGAGTAGAACTACTTGTGAACCTATCATGTTATAGGATAACTCTTTATTAAGATATTTCAAATGATGTTCTAGTATGCATATCACTTGATAGTTTTAAACAAGCATGCTCAGTACTTAGTCCTTGCACTCTTGCTTATATTTTATGTTAAAAAAAAATTTTATGATTGAATGTACGTAACCCCGCCCCGAGAGTAGATATAAGGGCGGGCGTTACACCCTAAATGTAGGGATGTGGTATCCTAGGACTTCCACTTTTGAATTATCAGGATATTCTGACTCTGACTATGCTGGGTGAAAATTAGATAAAAAGAGTACAAGTGGAAGTTGCCAATTATTAGGACATAGCCTAGTCAACTAGTGTAGTAGAAAACAATACTGCGTAGCCTTGTCCACAACCGAAGCAGAATATGTTGCCCTAGGAGAGTGTGTAACATAACTTTTGTGGTTGATGCACAATCTTAAGGGACTTCCAACTTGACTACACCCAAACCCAAATCTTTATTGATAACATTAGTTCAATCAACTTAACTAAGAATCTGATTCAACATTCCCGAACAAAACATATAGAAGTCAAACATCATTTTGTAAGGGATCATGTAGCCAGGGGCGAAATAGTACTTAAGCATGTGGACTCAAAATCCAACTTAGCAGACATCTTTACCAAACCTTTACCTGAGTCTGAGTTTAGCTCACTAAGAAGGTAGTTAGGGTTGTGCTTTGTAGAATATGACTATTCCATATTGATCTCTTAAAATTTTCCTATTTTTGTTCGAAAATTTTTAATTTGAAAAATCATTTCGTATGTTTTTGAAAAATCATTTCTTTGATCAAGCTTTTGAAATTTAAAATGATTTTTCGACTTAGTTTTTTTAGAAAAACTACCCTCTGCAAAACTAGGGTTTTTGCGCAAATGGACTTAACTTAGGCCCTAACCCTAGAACTGCATGCACCTATAGATCTAGAAGCCAGCATCTCACAAGCACCTTAGGGTACTTTTGATTGATAACCTACACTGGGTTGAGATGCTTAGGTCTATGCCTTGATTCAAGATGCTTTAAGTCAGTGCATCTGCAGTAATTGGGGCAATAAATACAAGTTGAACAACAATCAGGTTAAGTGTCAAGCTTAGAAACTCTAACTTAATCAGATCACTTAACTTGACTAACCTTAGTGAAAGCTACTGTTTTATAACAGTTAGTAAGTAGCTAACTGGGTTAGATTGGACCCGAACAAGATCGGTTTAATTTGGGTTGGTCCATTTTTCTTGCTTGAAATCATTGGAGTTGGTTCAATACGGAATTACAAATTATTTGACTAGCTCTAATTTACTTGCAATAATTGTTATCATTTATTTTTTTGCTATATGACAAAGGGGGAGAGAAACAAAAGAAAGAGGGAGAATTTTTTCAATCTTTCAAATTTTTCAAAATTTTCATCTCTCTTTCAAAAAGTAAAGTAAAAGTTCTAAGTGCTCAGTTTTTAAGTACTTCGAATTTTTTTAAAAATTTTTTTAAGTACTTAAAAATGTTTTTAAATTTTTCTAAGTATTTTTGAGTGCCTTAAAAATGTTTCTCAGTACTTCAAATTTTTTAAGTATTTCTATGTGCTTTCAAAATACTTCGAAAAGGTTTCAAAAAATTTTCTAAGTGTATTTTGAAAAACATTTCTAAGGAAAATTTCTCTTAGTAAACAAAAGTTGCCTGAGCTAAATTTTTTCTAAAAACTTTTTGGTAAATGGTGCTAAGTAATTTTTTTTAGTACAAATTTGGTTTAAAAAATAATGGTTAAAGATTTTTTTTGTAAAAATGTTGTTAAGCAAATTCTTTCTAAGTTTGGAAAATCTTTTCCCAAGTTCTCAAAATTGAAACTCTTTAAGGGAAATCAATTTTCAAAATTTGTCTTGCCTATGTAAATTTTTTAAAAAGTTTTTAAGTACAAGGTGTTGAAACAAAAATTAGGCTTACAAAACCTTTTCAAAAATTGTCAAGTGTTGGAAAGTTCTTGAATGCTTTTTGCTCGTCTTTGAAAAACCTTTAGTCAAAAACTTTAAGCTTTTTTCTCAATTTTGAAAAACACTTAGCACTTAGAAAGTTTTACAAAAACTAGCATGACATTGGAGATTTCAGGGGGAGAACCTTTTCAGGGGGGAGATAAATGAATTTATTTACTTACTGTTGTTAGATTGCTATAATATGTTATTTTAACTTAACTTTTTGAAACGTGTTGCCATAAATCAAAAAGGGGGAGATTGTTGGTGTTGGAAGCACCAAAGTCAAACCTATGTTTTGATAATGGCAAAGGGTTCAGAAGTTAAGATTTGGTTGTGATCTAACAAGCTTATAAGTGTGCTGGAAAGTCCTAGGTACACTAGGCACTAAGTCCTGGTTCTATGAATTGGGCACTATGTCCTGGCCGCGGGTTGGGCAACTAAGTCCTGACGTAAGGTTGGGCACTAAGACCTGGTCGAGGACTAGGCACCTAAGACCTAGTGAGTGAAGCTGGGCACTAAGACCTGGTCTAGGACTAGGCACCGAAGACCTGGTGAGTAAATCTGGGCACTAAGTCCTGGTCGTGGACTGGGCACTAAGACCTGGTGATTAGGCTTACAAAACCTTTTCAAAAATTGTCTAAGTGTTGGAAAGTTCTTGAATTCTTTTTGCTCGTCTTTGAAAAACCTTTAGTCAAAAACTTTAAGCTTTTTTCTAAATTTTGAAAAACACTTAGCACTTAGAAAATTTTACAAAAACTAGCATGACATTGGAGATTTCAGGGGGAGAACCTTTTCAGGGGGGAGATAAATGAATTTATTTACTTACTGTTGTTAGATTGCTATAATATGTTGTTTTAACTTAACTTTTTGAACCGTGTTGCCATAAATCAAAAAAGGGGAGATTGTTGGTGTCGGAAGCACCAAAGTCAAACCTATGTTTTGATAATGGCAAAGGGTTCAGAAGTTAAGATTTGGTTGTGATCTAACAAGTTTATAAGTGTGCAGGAAAGTCCTAGGTACACTAGGCACTAAGTCCTGGTTCTATGAATTGGGCACTATGTTCTGGCCGCGGGTTGGGCAACTAAGTCCTGACGTAAGGTTGGGCACTAAGACCTGGTCGAGGACTAGGCACCTAAGACCTAGTGAGTGAAGCTGGGCACTAAGACCTGGTCGAGGACTGGGCACTGAAGACCTGGTGAGTAAAGCTGGGCACTAAGTCCTGGTCGTGGACTGGGCACGAAGACCTGGTGAGTAAAGCTAGGCAAAAGTCCAACCGGAGGAGCAGGTTGGCAAAAAGGTAAATTCTCTTGAGAGGAGTAGGAGAGGACGCGTTCCCCGTAGGAGGGAACATTAGGCGTCGGTTCAACTTAGAGTTCCATTTGGGAGACCCAAAGTCAGAACCAAGACAGCTCAGGCTGTAAATAATGTTCTAATCTTATCATTTGTATGCTTTGTATGTCTTTGGAACTAACCCTGGTTGCAGGAATGAATGGAAGGAGTTTTCTGCACTCAGGCGCCTCAATGGAATGAGGCACCCTAGCTGGGCTAGGTGCCTGTATTGAGACAAGCGCCCCAGTGAAGGGTTAAACAGGGCATTCGAAGCAAACTGCCACCTAAGCCTCTGGACCAAGTCAAGCTAGGCGCCTGCTAACACAGGCGCCCCAGTCAGCTCAGGCACCCCTGTTGAAGGGATAAGCACTGGCCGAGTCTGTAGATTGGAGTTCGCGCAGGATAGGTCACATGTCAGGCCCCCCCCCCATCAACACAGGCGCCCCACTGACCAGTATAAATAGGGGTTCACCCCCAAGGCTTTAGTACAACTTGCAAATCTCGCTCTCAACACTTTCGTTCAAGCGCTATGCTCTGACAAGCTCCATACTCGCAATTCAAGCGTCGACGATGACCCGCTGCTCCGAACATCCAACCTCTTCGACCATCGGTAAAAGTTAATTCTTTAAGTGTTGTAATTTTAATTTCAGTTCTATATTTGTACTCCAACTTGTAAACTCTTTTCGAATATAGAATTTCCCATCGTAAACGGTCAAGGACCGTGTGCCTTGGAGTAGGAGCCGACCATGACTCCGAACCAAGTAAAAAGAAATTGTGTTAGCGATTGATTTTACTGTTTTCGCTCCGTAATTGCTCTCTTTGTCCGAAAATTTTTACGATTGATATTCGCCCCCCCCCTCTATCGATTCAATCCGATCCCACAGTTATCCCTAATCAATCTTTGTGTTTCTTGATCTCCAAGTAGACTCACTCAACTATATGAGCTCAATATCTCATATTGACTGATTTGAGCATGATCATGCATTTTAGTTGTCCTACTCAATCAAACGGCCCACAGATATCATTCCTGTCATATAAGAGGGATAGATCTCATCTACACCACTTACATCCCTTTGCATAATTTGTTACATACCTAGTGATCGACTTTATATTCCACCCTGTTACGGGTGACGCTTGATGATACCAAAGCATACAACTCCTTATGGAGGGAACCATAGAGACTTCATGTCTAAGGACAATTCATACCAATTTCACTATGAGAAAGTTTATGACACTCATATAATGATATATGAAACTTTCTCATGGTGAGCCAATTCAGTATATACTCTTAATATATATCCATATGTCAACTTGATAACCCATATCCATGACTTGTATGATCAAGTCATCAATTGACCTACATGCTAGTCTCAACGCATTAATATTATCTTTGAAATTAATGCTTGACTAGGAATAGTTAAGAGTAGTGTTCTCTATATCATCTCACTATCAATTCAACTAATTGATATGATATAGATTAGAACCTACTACCCAAAGATATTATTATACTTATTCATTTGGCATAAACATGAAGTAAATATAGTAACCAAACTTTGCTTTTATTAATGGAATATGATACAGAATATTCCCAAGCCAATCATCACATAATTAGCACTAGGGCTAATACTAACATTGATTACCCAAATAAACAATCAATTTGCAGTGTGAATTGTTCGCTATTAAAATAATTAATGGCAATACTAAAAGATAAACAATCATTTTGCAGTGCGAATTGTTTGGTATTAAAATCATTCATGGCAATACTATAGACATAGATACATGTTTGGCCATGAAAATAATAATTTAGGATGAAAATGACTTTGCTTTCCCAAGGAGGAATGGGTTCCCCTTCCCCTTACCTAACCCTAAATGTATCACAGTTCGCAACCATGCTAATTAGATTCTCTGACATGACTAGACACACACCACCCTCATCATCTAGATACTCATAGTCAGCCCCGACCTTCGAGCCGAGAGAGTACCATAACTCTTTGTCGACAGGACATCCTGTTATGGCAAGACATTCTTTTTCCTATGGCAGCGGGGATCCATCAAGATTTGACTTCATCGATTTCCAGGATTCCTTGAAAACTCTTCAAGAGAGTTAAAATGTCACACAACAATGGTTAGAAAATGATCAAGCATTGTCTCATGAACAGTTCCAAGATGTTCAGAACCATTTCGAACGACGATGAATTTTCAGCGTCAAATGTCTAGTTTTGTCAGTGATTATTATAACGAGAGGGAGATTATAAGGAAATTTAGGGATGATATATTCATCACTCAGGAGCAGGTCTCCTCACTCTACCAGTACCATGAGGAGATGGGGGTCACTTTGTCAGGTCCCTAGGTTCCCTCTGAGATGACGATCCCACCCCCTTACAAGAGGTGTGGGATCATTGTAATTGATAGAGGGGGGTGAATATCGATAACGTAAATTTTTCGGAAATACGGAGTTAAACACAGCGAAAATAAGTAAATCAAAAAATGGCTAATGTGGTGTCTTTTTACTTGGTTCGAAATCTGTAATGACTTCTACTCTAAGGCCTACGATCCTTGACTGTTTACATTAGACAATTCTATAATAAGGAAAATGATTTACAAATATATGAATTTAAGTACAGAATAGAAATTAAAGATTTTATACTGACGACACTTAAAAAGAAATCCTGAGCTTGTTGAAACGGCGTGACGTCGATCTTGAACGTTGTCAAAGCAAAAGGCTTGAGCACGGAAGCTTATCGCATCGCGTTTGAGTGCTTGAGTTGCTCTCAGTTGTGTAAGTTGTGTAAGTTGTGTCTGGAAGCAAAGAGGTGATGCTCCTTATATAGATGGTTCTCGGGCGCCTGCAGGCTCTTAGGGTCCTGCCACGTTACCCGCATTGGCCGCATCATTATCCGCAGACTCGACCAACCCTTATTAGCTCTCTTGGGCCCTAGGAGAACTGAGGCGCCTATGAGCTCACAAGCGCCTAGTAGCTGATGTGGAGCATCTGCTAGAAGAACCCTCCTGGGGCGCCTGACACCATTCAGGCGCCTGGGTTCTCGGGTGCCTGAATCCTTTCAGGCGCCGGGTATCGCAGCAACCCACTTCTTTCAGCCTACAACCAGGGTTAGTCCAAGAACAATAATATAATAATAAACATGTATGAAATAACAACCAAAGATTTTTTGGTTCTAACTTTGGATTTCAAAATGAAATCCTAGGTCGAACCGTCGTCTACTGTTCCCTCTTCCGGGGAACACGTCCTCACCTACTCCTCTCAGGTGAAGTTACGTTTTGCTAACCGGCTCCTCCAGTTGGATTTTTGCTCGACTTCCGAGACTCCCGGATCTCAAGACGCCTGTACCTCGACCTACCTCTACTTCTATCCGCAGTCCTCACTCGGCTAGGTCTCCTATCTGATCTTCCGGATTAGATATTCGATGCCTAGTCCCCGACCAGGTCTTCTTGCCCAATTTCTCGAACCAGGTCTTCGTGTCCAACCCTCGGTCAGGTCTTCGGTGCCCAGCCCTCGGCAAGAACTTCGTGCCCAATTTCTTGAACCAGGTCTTCATGCCCAACCCTCGGCCAAGACTTCGTGCCTAGGTAAACTAGGACTTGTAGGATCGGAGTCGGTCAATAGAGGGGGGTGAATATCGACTCGAACGTTTTGTCAGAATTTCGGCATTTGTTCGTCTTTCTATCAGGGTTAGTACGCAGCAGAAAAATAAAATAAAACAAAGAAAGACACAAGAGAAATACGCGGGATTTACTTGGTTCCCAACCCCCCAGGTCAGTACATCCAAGGCCTAAGTACTCAACGTGAGTCCACTAGTGGTCTCCTTTCCGGACTTTCGGGAGGTGGAGCAACCCATCATACAGTTTGAATTATAAGCAAAGAAATTATAATAAAACAAGTACAGCGTTTTAATTTAAAAACAAACCAACAGAAAATTGAAGATCCGGCCAATTCAGAAGTCCGAAGTGCAGTGCACTTCCTCCTGGAGCCTCCTTGGTTGCAAAGCTTCAACTTGAGCTTGTTTGCTTCACACAGACTACTTTTGCGGATGTAGAAAGTGTTGTTATGGAATGAGGGGTCGAACCACTTTATATACTAGCTTCTCGGGCGCCTCTGAGCTCTTGGGCACCTGCCACGTGTGGTCAAAATTTCATCCATAGCAACAAACTCGCGGAAGAATAAAATCAACCTTCCTAGGCGCCTGGGAAGCCTTAGGCGCCTTTCTTACCAGGCGCCTGGGAGGGGTTGCCCCCAACTGGGGTGCCCAACCTTCTTGGGTGCCTGATTCAAGTCAGGCTCCCAGAAGGTTCTTCCTAGGTCATGTTTTTCCTGCATTTACTCTCCTATCTTACCTCCAACTCCAGGTACCTGCAAGACAACAAACACAAGACAAAAACATACATAATCTTAGCCTTAATGATTGGTTCTGACTTTAGATTTCACCTGAAACCCTAGGTCGAACCGCACCTAGTGTTCCCTTTGCCGGGGAACACGTCCTCACCTACTCCACCCTGGAGAAGTTACTTTTGCCAACCAGAACCTCCGGTTGGACTTTCGATTAGCCTCCGAGAACCTGAATCTCGAGACTTCCGACCTCGACCCATCTCTACTTCTATCCATGATTCCTGCTCGACTAAAGCTTTTGCCAACCGGGACCTCCGGCTGGACTTTTTCTCAGCCACCGAGAACTCGGATCTCGAGACGTCCGACCTCGATCTGTCGCTACTTCTTTCCGCAATCCTCGCTCGGCAAAGGCTCTGTTACCCGATTCCAGACTAGGACTTAGTGCTCAGTCCCCCGGACCAAGACTTCGTGCCCAGCTTCACTCACCAAGACTTAATCCACCTAGCATCACTCACTAGAACCCAGCTTCACGCACGAGGATTTACTCCACCTAGCTTCACTCACTAGGATTTCTTCCACCTAGCTTCCCTTGCTAGGACCTAACTTCACTCACCAGGGTTTTTTTCAACTTAATCACTTCTTTGCTAGTCATCATGATCCTGACTAGACTTCTTCCAACTTTCAGGTAAATATATAAAACCTCAAGTCTGGTTCGGTTTAATCCCTTGGTCAAACTTACCAACCATGGGTTCTATTCATTCTACCAAACATCAGATCCTTTTGGCTTAACCTTTTGTCAAACTGATCAAACCTGGGTTTACCCTACCAAACATAAGGTCCTGTTTGGTTTAACCCTTGATCACTTTGACTACACCTTATATTGTCAAACATATATATTTTAACTAACTTTAGTATATTGTCAAACATCGAAACACTAGAGGATGACTGTTCATCACTGATGCATTTTGCACCAACAGAACTTTCCTGCATACTTAATGAATCACATTAGATCACCAACAATACTTAACATTCAACTCTTTGCCAATATCAAAACAAGGTTCGATATGGTACTTCCGGCACCAACAATCTCCCCTTTTTTATTTATGGCAACTCAATTCAAAGTTAAGTAAAAATTATTACATTAAGAATGAAAGTTTAAAACCAATGATGCATTGCAGTTTTGAATAGAATAAAGTTTAAAACCAATGCAATTTCAAACCAAAATAAAGTTTCCCCTTTATTTCTCATACTCCCCTTGAATAATTTAGAAACACTTAACTTTGTCCTTTTCCTCCCCCATTGACATATATCAAAAACATACATGAGTGAATAAAATTTCTAAGAGAGATTATTAAGTTTTTCCAAAATAACTTTAAGTAAAGGATTCGCAACTTTTCCAAAAATAGGTTTGAAACATCAATTTTAAACATGTTACAAAACTTTTGAATAATACTTTGATTGGATGTTTTAAAAAATTTATTATAAGTATTTTGAAAATGCATGAAGCTCCCCCTTAATCTGAAATCTCCCCTTGAAACTTTAAACAAAATGCAATTTCCACTTAAAAAAACTAAGTAATATTTTTAAAAAAGTGTTTGAAAAACATCTGAGCAAAAGAAATTCTAAGTTTAAAATGAAAATATTTTTGAAAACATGGAGTTTTTCCTTAAAAATTTCTTTGAGAATAAAGTCTATTTTCAAGGGGTTTCAAAGGAAAAATTTTAATTTTTTAACTTTAACTTCACTTAAATTTTTAACTTTAACTTCACTTTTCCACTCTCCCCCTTTTCTATATAAAAAAAATATTCTTTTTGTGTATCAGAGCCCATTAGTCTTGCAAGATAAATCAAGAGTACAATTGAATTATGAATTAAGCAAGAATCAATAGTAAAGAACCAAGTAAGCAAGAATAAAAAGTGATAGGATTTGAACCAAGTAGATATTGCTAGTGAGTCCAAGCATGAAAAGCAAAAAAAACATTTAAGATTGTTAATCAATAAGTCTAAGTTCAGAACCTTTAGCCACCTATTTTTGATTCCAAGCATGATTTAAGTCTAAATATGAGTCAATAAGTCTGAGTCCAGATCATTTAGCCACTTAATTTTAATCTCAAGATAAAGGAGAATAAATTTTCTTTGTAAATAGAAAAAATCCTAAGTAGAAAGACTTTTGAAAGAGTTATTTAAAAGGAGTATTTTTGAAAAATATTTACACTTAAGATCTAAGTAGTATCAAAAAATAGATCTTCCCTTTTTGTTTTTAATCATGCTCTTCCTTAATGTATTATACCCCTTAAAAAACATTCTGAATTTGATAAGAAGAAGTTTAAGTTTTTTTTAAATAAACTTGACTTATTTGTTCACTCCCCCTGATGTTTTGGAAAATATGCATTTTCATGGAAAATAAGCACTTACAATGAGTTTTAAAGGACTGGCCAAACCTTTAAAGGAGAGTAAATTTAAAAACTTACTAAACATAATAGTTAAAGAGATTAATGCAGAGAAATGATAACTTTGCAAACAAATTTGAAAAATAAATTTTAGGCATAGATTTGAATATCTTTTTTAAAGATATAGATTTCAAAAAAAAAAATAAGCATGCTCCCACTCAAATTATGATTCTCTCCCTATTATCTTGAAAGTTGCATATTTCCCTTTTTTTTGGAGATGATTTTTGAAGATTTTAAAAAAAATTTGAGGGGTCCTCCTTTTTTAAAAAAACATTTAAGTATCCTTTTTCAGGAAATATTATAAGAAATTCTAAGTACTTAAGAAAGAAAATTTGAAAATCTAAGTACATTATTTGAATTTCACTAAATCTGACACAATCCTAGGAACCTTGTTGACCACTAGAAAATTTTCTATGTGTCTTAGAGAATTTCCAATCAAAATAAAGTATTTTCAATATGTGTATTTTATTTTTTTAAAATAATAAATTTCTTGGTTTGGATTCCTCCCCAATCTGACACATTCTAGAAACCTTGTTAACTACAAGGAAAACTTTCCTATGTGTCTTGGAGATTATTTCAAACTCAAGTAATTTTTCAAAGATTTTCAAGACCCTCAAAAGATGAAAAGATTTTAAAAAAAAATATTTTAGAAAATAAGAATATTGTGTTTTCAAAGTGGTTTTTGAAAAGATAGTGTTATTTGAAAATATAGTATTTTTGAAACTTCTAATACTTCTTTTATTTAAGCTCCTCCTAAACCTGACACAGTCTTAGGAGACTTGTTGACCATAAGTTGACCGTTCTCTGAGTCTTAGGGTTTAATTCAAACAAAAAGAATTTCAAAATATAAAAAATCTATGTTTAGAATTTTTTTTTGAAAGATACTTTGATTTAACGATTTGAAAAACAAATTCTTCTTTTTCTTTCTCCTTTTGAAAAAGGTAGAAAATATGAAGAACTACAATGGAGAAATTCTATGTTTAAAATGATTTTGAAAAAAATCACAAGGGATATAAATACAAGAGAAATTTTGAAAAATACTCAAGTCCGAAAAAAATATATAAATATTGAAGCTCGAACTGTAGACATTTTTCTAAGTGAAAAAAAAATCTATGTGAAACCCAAGGTGTCTTTTGCAAAACTTATTTTCTAAAAAAAATTGATTGTCAATAAGAATTTCTTTGTATAGAAATGCTTGCAAGAATTAAATAATTTTCAAGTAAGTTAACAAAAAGAAACCTAAAGTATTTAATGAATAAGTTTAGGTACAATGATTTGAAAAATTAAATCTTAAATTGAAAAGTTAAATTTGATTTTTGAAGATTTTGAAATTAATTAAAAAGTAAAATTTTAATTTTAAAAAATATTAAGTTAATTTTTTTGAACACTATTAAGTTGAATTTTGAACATTATTAAGTTGGATTAACAAAATTATTAAGTTGGATTAAGAAAATTAGGTTTCATAACTTAAAGGTGAAATTGATTCAATTTGTAAGGTTAGTTGGGTTGGACTAAACTTTTAGGTCTTAAGCATCTCACCCATTTCTAAGTGATAAAACAGAGTATCCTTATCTGTTTTGTAAAATGCATTAAATTTCATCTTTCAATTTATGTTAAAAATTATGATTTGATTGAACCTTGTGTTAGATTCAAGTCTAACAATTAGTAAGTTGAAAATAGATTTCAATAATTAGCTTCAGGTTTTAGCGAGGCACAGGGGTCTTCTTGGTTATCGGAGCAACAACCGTTTCCTAGACAAAGCCTTTTAAAGAAATTGAATTTTTTAAGTTACTCTTTGAGAAACCTTGGTCTAAATAGTCGAGGATGTGGCGAGATAGCTTCAGCTAGTTCCACCGGACTAAAAAGACTAAATAGGGTACGCCTTACCCTACCTGACTCTTTAGACAGGTTTTCCTAACGTACTATCATCTCGCCTCACCCTAATATTAGGTTGTGCAAGTTCCAATAAGTCAGGTCCTTATCTAACCATTTCTAGTCCTAAGAATAGAAAAAAACTTTTAGTAAAATCACAATGAGGAGAAATTTTTGGATTTTTTAAGTTAGCAAGATTATTAGTTATTTTTTCTAGTTTATCAATTTTAATTTTCAAAATCTCATTTTCTTGTCTTAATTTTCTGAAATTTGAATTAATTAATTTACATGATTTAATTATATTACTTGAGTATGCTTCCATATCTCAATTTGACCAAGAGTGATTAGCTTCATTATCAGCATTTATTGTAAAAATTGGATTTTCATATAAAGTAAATTTACCGATCTTGGTTGGTTGTCCTGGATCCTTGGGTCTTCCTTCTATGCATTTATCTTTATAGTGTCCAAACTTCTGGCACTTGAAGCATTAGATGTGACTCTTGTCCTTTCGTACTCCTAGAACAGGTTCCATTGTTGTCGTCAGTGGTGTCATTCGTATCCTATGAGTAGGACACTTATTTTTGTTGTGTCATCTCTCCCTGCATTTGAAATAAATTATATGATTTTTGAAATTTGAATTTACAATTTTACCTTTTTAATCCCCATTAGGAATCTCCCCCTTGACTATTTCTGTCTCGGATCTGGACTCATTTTTTTATTCTAGTTCGAATTCGACTTCGGATTCGGGTTCAGACTCTATCTCGGCTATTTGTTTTTTTTTTATGAAAGACAAATTATATATCATCAAGAAAATAGTACTACAAACATGTGTCCTGTGATAGCTACTTGTTTCTGATGAAGTATCAGATCCAAGTAGCTATCCCCCATATGTCATCATATGTACATGCATGTGTACACTCACCGTACCATCCACAAAATCCAACCAATGTCTCATATCAACCATCCATCTCCCTCTGACCACTGCCTCAAGGCACCATGATGCTCTAGCTCATAGACTGCCCATGTTATACGGCATCATTAGAGATCCTGTATCACCATCAACCCAAGTGTCATGGTACCATCCTCTATCCGTAGCTGAAATAGGTCTATCAGGCTCTGATGTGTGTCTCTATAGTCCTGCCTGATAGGTATGCCCTGTATACTGTGCTCATCCATCCTGCCGCCTGTGTCTCCCTCAATGCTGCGTGAGTAGCCCAAATGTGGCAGCAACAACTCATCAAACGTCAATCCCACTTTTAGCAAGTGGTCAGCTATCAACGGATTTGATGTGCCTTTACCGCAGCCATTTACTGTGGGCTAGGTAGGCCATTATGGTGGGCCTACTCACCCTCATGGGCTTTTAGGCAAAGCCCCAGCCAATAATGGATTTGGAGTGCCTTTACTACGAGCCGTTTGCTGCGGGCTAGATAGGCCATTATGGTGGACCTATTCACCCTCAAAATCCACTGATACAAAAACCCAGTGGCCAACCATTGCCCCACAATTACACTGCTACAAAATTCCTAAATACTGTGATTTTTTTCCCTCCCTAAACTACAGTATCCAATCGGATACTTTGCGTCCCCGCTGGTCAAAAGTGTCCGACGTGGCAGGTCAAGCAGACCAAGTCCAACGCCGACCAATTTTTTTTCCCCCTAAACTACAGTATCCAATCGGATACTTTGCGTCCACGCCGGTCAAAAGGTGTCCGACGTGGCTGGTCAAGCAGACCAAGTCCAACGCCGTTGAAGAGTTTGTTTTCCTCCTAAACTACAGTATCCAATCGGATACTTTGCATCCACGCCAGTAAAAAGGTGTCCGACGTGGCTGGTCAAGCAGACCAAGTCCAACGTCGGTCAAGAGTTTTTTTTCCACTACAGTACACAATGCAGATACAATCCTGTGTGACGGGTCAAGTTGACCTAGTCAACGCAGTCAAAACCATCCCAGCCAATCTATCGCAACCAACCTCCAGTCAACCCTCCATCTCAGCCAAAATTTGACCAAGTCAGCTTCGTAGTCAGACTTCGGCAACCCTGCTACCGCGGTCAGCCTCCCTATTGACCAAGTTCGCTTTGGTCCATCGCGCCTTCGGTCAACTAGCGTCGCTAGCAGCTGCAGTAGCCTAAGTCAAAGCCTCCTCCAATGCTGGAACACTGTGTGGGGTTGCGCATTGACCAGTCTTCGACTACTGCCAAGATGTGCCTGCATTTCTCCGTTGACCATGCCAACCTGGTCAAGACCTCATTCAGTGCCAAAACCATGCGAGCTGTCCAGCCGGTGTCAGCCGTGATATCGGCTATTTGTGCTTGTACTGAGAGTGCAAGATAGCTTACTTGAGCTTGTTCTTCATCATCCGATTCTTCTGATGATTCAGACAGCACACCTTCTATGACCTCAATGTCAGAAGTCTCTTTGTGTAGGTCAATCAGCTTTTCTCACATCTCCTTAGCACAGTTGAAGCATCCAACCCGCTTCAATTCTTCTTTGGTCAGGCCACATTTTAGGATCACTGTTGCCTTGGCATTGATCTCGTTTTTTCTCAGTGTTGGTTCATCTAGTTTATCCCAAGCAATTAATGTTCCATCTTCTGTTGGTAATGTTAACCTGGTTTAGATTATCATCCACAAATCCAGATGAGCCTTTAGGTGGGATTCCATTAGACCCTTCCATGATCTGAAATTCTCATCGGAGAATAGAGGTGGATGAGCACAGTTCCATTCTTGATTTGCCATTCAATATAAACCTTGCTCACACAAGAAACAACAAAGAAGGTACCAAGACCTTGTCTTGGATTAGTAGTGCGGGAGAAAAAAGAATTTGCTCAAATTTGGGGTTGCATGAATTTCGAGGCAAAATAATAATAAAATAATAATAAAATTATGACAATTTTTCAAAAATGGATAGTTTTATCAATTCTAACTAATGGTGAAAAAATGATAATTCAAAATTGAAAAAGATGTAAGAATATTTAAAACCTTGCATAAATATATTTTATTTGAAAGAAAAAGGCAAAAAAAAAATAAAAATCCAAAAAAAATTTCTCAATTGGTGGTTTCACCAAGATTGAGCCATCAGCTCTAATACCGCTTGTGGAATCGTTGTAATCAATAGAGGGGGGTGAATATCGATAACGTAATTTTTTTGAAAATACGGAGTTAAACGCAGCGGAAATAAGTAAATCAAAACATGGCTAATGTGGTTTCTTTTTATTTGATTCAGAGTCTGTAACAACTCCTACTCCAAGGCCCACGGTCCTTGACTGTTTACGTTAGGCAATTCTATAATACGGGAAATGCTTTACAAATATATGAATTTAAGTACATAACAGAAATTAAAGCTTTTATACTGATGACACTTAAGAAGAAATCGTGAGCTTGTTGAAATGGCGTGTCGTCGATCTTGAACGTTGTCGGTGTAGAAGGCTTGAGCACGAAAGCTTTTCGTAGCGCGTTTGAGTGCTTGAGTTGTTCTTAGTTGTGTAAGTTGTGTTTGGAAGCAAAGGGGTGAATCCCCTTATATAGTTGGTTCTCGGGTGCCTGAAAGCTCTTGGGTGCCTACCACGTCACCCACATTGGCTGCATCCTTATCCGCAGACTCAGCCAGCCCTTATCAGCTTTCATGGGCGCCTAGGAGAACTGAGGCGCCTGTGAGCTCATAGGCGCCTGGTAGCTGACGTGGAGCATCTGCTGGAAGAACCCTCCTGGGCACCTGACACCATTCAAGCGCCTAGGTTCTTGGGCGCCTGAATCCTTTTAGGCGCTTGGTATCGTAGCAGCCCACTTCATTCAGCCTACAACTAGGGTTAGTCCAAGAACAATAATATTATAGGGATCTATGGGCAAAAATATTTAAAATTCGCAGCGGAAATAAGATCCCTTAAGAGATCCATGTGAAGGAAAACTCATACAAAGTGAATATACAAAAATCCTATCATATAGGTATACCTTTAGTGCGTGCTCTTCGCTTATCCTGCTTATCCGAGGTATGTCGGATCTCTTGCA
Organism: Boesenbergia rotunda; assembly: GCA_024364735.1. Taxonomy (NCBI): domain Eukaryota; kingdom Viridiplantae; phylum Streptophyta; class Magnoliopsida; order Zingiberales; family Zingiberaceae; genus Boesenbergia; species Boesenbergia rotunda. Next base: position 860,441 of record JAGFNQ010000807.1, on the reverse strand, counting down.
CGTTCAACTATCTGTGCCTCTATGCGTATCCACATGAACACGATCTTTGCCTCAAAGAGGAACCACCTTAGTTGTGCTAGCAACTTGGGATGGTTCACAAAGCACAAGAACCTCCACTAGGGAGTTTTGGACAAGGAGGAAGAAAGAAGAAGAAGAGAAGTGCACTCTTTAGCCTTTGACAAGAGGAGGTATTTATACTCATCTAATGAATACCAAGGGTCTTTGTCCCTTGAGCTCCTCTCATCTTAATGCTAATAAAACCCAATGAATACCAAGCCTTTTGGTATTCGTTGAGACTCTTAATATTCTATTCATCTTTTTTTTATGAATAGAATGCCTCTTAGCGTTCCTCTTAAATAATTTTCATTAAACCATTTAATGAATATTATCCATATTAAGTGGTTGAGTCTAATATAGATGAGTATAACTCAAATTAGATTCAATTTCATAATCCAATTGGATTCACTTGAGTCTAACTTAATTAATCCAATTCAGATCAAATCTTAGTCATACTAAGATCAATTAATCTCCGAAGCATCGTGTACTTAGTGTGTGACCTAATAGGTTCTCGTAACGTTAGCAATGTGTCTAAACCACTTTAGACACATAAGCAATGAGTGACATCTAGTAATACATCATTGCTACCCAAGTGACGAGAAAGTCGAGATCCGACATAACCTCCGCGACTATGACAATGTATGACCTTGTCCTTTTATCCTTGATATCTTGATTGACTAATAAGGCATAGACCGTGCCATCCTTGATCAATCTTTGTGTTTCTTGATCCCCGAGTAGACTCACTCAAACAAATGAGCTCAATATCTTATATTGACTCATTTGAGCATGACCATGCGTTTTAGTAGTCCAACTCGATCTAGGGGCCCACAGATATCACTCCCATCATATGGGAGGGATAGATCCCATCTACATCACTCACATCCCTCTGCATAATTTATTACATACCCAGTGATCACCTTTATAGTCCACCCTGTTACAGGTGACGTTTGACGATACCAAAGTACATAACTCCTTATGTAGGGAACCGTAGTGACTTCAGGTCTAAGGACTATTCCTACTAATAGTCACATGAGAAAGTTTATGACACATATATGACAATCTATGTAACTTTCTTATAGCGGGTCAATTCAGTACACATTCTCTAATGTATAACCATGTGTCAACTTGATATCACATATCCATGACTTGTGAGTTCAAGTCATCAATTGACCTACATGCTAGTCTCCATGCATTAATATTGTCCTTGAATATTAATGCATGACTAGGAATGGTTTAGAATAGTGATCTCTACATCATCTTACTATCGATTCAACCAATCAATATGATGTAGATAAGAATCTACTACCTAAGAATATTATTTTACTTAGTTATTTGGCACAAATATAAAGTAAGTATAATAACTAATCATGTCTTTATTACTGATAGAATATGATACAAAAAGTCCCTAGTCAATCATCACATAATTGGCTCTAGGGCTCCTACTAACAAATATAATAATAAACATGTATGAAATAACAACCAGAGTTGTCTTGGTTCTGACTTTGGATTTTTAAATGAAATCCTAGGTCGAATTGACCCCAACTGTTCCCTCTTCCGGGGAATGCGTCCTCACCTACTCCTCTCAGAAGAAGTTACCTTTTGCTAACCGGCAACTCCGGTTGGACTTTTGCTTGGCCTCTGAGACTCCCATATCTCAAGACGTCCGTACCTCGACCAGTCTCTACTTCTGTCTACAGTCCTCGCTCGGCTAAGTCTCCTGCCCGATCTTCCGGATCAAGTCTTCGGTCGCAGCCCCAACCAGATCTTCTTGCCCAATTCATCGAACCAGGTCTTCGTGCCCAAACCTCGCTTAGGTCTACGGTGCCAGCCCTCGGCAAGGACATCGTGCCTAATTCCTCGAACTAGGTCTTCATGCCCAACCCTCGGTCAGGACTTCGTGCTCAACCCTGCAGGTCAAGACTTTGTGCCTAGGTAAACTAGGACTTTCTTGCATACTTAATGAAACACATTAGATTACCAACAATACTTAACTTTGAACCATTTGCCAATATCAAAATAAGGTTCGATATGGTGCTTTCGACACCAACAAGAGGCCCCCCTGATCCCTACCCTTCTCCTTCCTCCAGATGACCTACCCATCACCCTCCCCCACCTTTGAAACGATCCTAATCATTGCACTACTTTTTTTTCTAATTTGTTCTCAAATATAATTATTATTCAATCTAGCTAGGCAGACTTTTTACATCCGAAAATATGAAATTTAGACTTATATGCCAAGCTAAGGACCTTAAAGAATCACTAGGGAAATACCACATCTAGAGGCTCATTTACTCTGTAATTTAGATAGAAATGGAGTTGTGATGTTGGGATCTTGGGTAGAAATAGATGATATTTTAGTAGGAAAATTAAGGAAGTCATAAGCAACTAGTAGTTCCAAAATACTTAACATAAATTATAGATTTTATCTTTTAATAAAACCACTAAATAAATGTGGAATGTAAACTGAAAGCCTTCAGGTTGCACTCCAAGCATTCCGAGCTTGCTCAATTATCAAGGCCTCTTATCTCATCTGTCTCACCTCCTGCAACAGTTAGATTTAATGAGTCTAGAGACTCAACATGTTCAACCACAATCATGTGTACTAATGTAAATCATACAAAATATTAAAAATAGTATCTAGATTCAATGCTTATATGACATAAATAGGAAGTAGAGCATAGTATTCATGGGGTTTACCCTACATGCTAGCATGAAGTAAACATAAGGTAGATCATATTGCAAACATGTTTAACTTAAACGTTGGCTTGACATAGAGATAAAGTAGATCATATTACTAAGATGTTTAACTTAAATGATTCCATGACATGAAGATAAAGTAGATCATACTATTTACTGGTTTACCTTACATGCTTGCATGATATAAACATAAAGTATATCATATTACTAACAGGTTTAACTTAAATGCTTGCATGACACAAATGTTAGTACAGAAGCACCAGATCAAACCTGGTTTTGATAATTGCAAAGGGTTCAAAGTTAAGTAGTATTTGTGATCTAACATATTTCACTACGTGTGTAGGAAAGTCTTAGTTTACCTAGGCACAAAGTCTTGACCTGGAGGGTTGAGCATGAAGTACTGGTCAAGGACTGGGCACGAAGACCTGACTGAGGGTTGGGCACCGAAGGCCTGGTGAGTGATGTCGAGCATGAAGACATAGTTCGGAGGACTAGGCATGAAGACATAACCGGGGGTCGGGCACCAAAGACCTGATCGGGAAGATCGGGTAGGAGTCTTAGCCGAGCGAAGACAATGGACAGAAGTAGGGACGGGTCAAGGTACAGATGTCTCGAGATCTGGAAGCTTCGGAGGCCAGCATAAGTCCAACTGGAGATGTCGGTTGGCAACAGGTAACTTCTCTAGAGTGGAGTAGATGAGGACTCGTTCCCCGGAAGAGGGAATAGTAGGTGTTGGTCCAACTTAGGATTTAAGTTGAAATCCAAAATTAGGATCAGACAACATCAGCTGTCATACATGCATCCATTTTATATTTTATTTGTATTCAGACTAACCCTGTGTTGCAGCTGAAGGAAATGAAGCTAGCCACATCTGGGGTGCCCGAGAGGATTCAAGCGTCCGAGAACACAGGCGCCCAAGAGGTTTCGGGTGCCGCTGTGCGTGTGACTCAGCCTGGATGATGCTGAGTTGGCGGAAGCTGATTGGAGTCACCACATCAGCAACACAGGCACCCTAGAGCCTCTCAAGTGCCAGAGAAGGATAAGTTTTAGCCCATTGAGCGGATTGAGACACGGGTGGTTCGCTGAGTTGGGGGTGCCCCTATAGGTACTTAGGCGCCCGTATGCCTATATATAAGGGGGTACGATCACAGCTTCTCAACATCAACTTTCTACACCATTTGTGGTTAAGTGTGTCGTGCTGAAACAGTCTAGAATCGACGAAACGCTGCTCCGACAACGAAGTGCTCTTTTTTCATTTTAGTCAAAAGTTGTTGGTATATTTTACTGTTTCTGTTGAGGCAATCTGTGGTCCGGAGTTACCAAGTGTTTTGATGTTTGGGCAAAGGGTTTAAGTTAGGTTTACCCTTGTGTTCTTATATGTGTATGCTGAGTGTGCAGGTTGTACAGGTACACATATTGACCTAATTGGACGGCTTTGGTACGGTGAGGGGTGGCACGGAGACAAGATGGAGGCTTGTGTGCACCCGAGGGACCTTGGAGAGCAGGGACGATGAGCTGAGGGGCGCGAACTTCGAGGCATGTATGAAGGATGGCAGGAAGGTAAGCTGGAGGCTTGCGTGCATCCAAGGGACGGGAGCCGAAGATGAAGAGGGTGCGAAGGCAATAGTCAAGGATGCGGATGAGGAGTCAGCCGAGTCGTGAGGGTACGAGTGTTGTGTGATTATACTCGGGAAAGTCCTAGGGTTCGAGTGCTGAGAGAAGTGTACTCGGGAAGGGAAACCCTAGGTGTGTGAGTGGGGCAGTCGACTGCCATTGGGACAGTCGACTGCCATTGGGGCAGTCGACTGATAAAACTCACAGAAAAGTTTTGGCTCCTGGACCAGTCGACTGCCCTGGTAGCAGTCGACTGGTAGGTGGCTGGTGAGTTGGCTGAGAATTCGAACGTTGGGGTGCAACGGTCGAATTTCAGTGGCACCAGTCGACTGCCCTGGGGGCAGTCGACTGGTGGCGAGGGTTTCAGCCCAAGTCCTATTTAAAGAGGACTTCGTGGTGGCTGAGATTCTTGACGAAACAAGCTTGGTTAAGGCTTGTTAGTAGTCTTCTGTGCTCAGAGTATTGTACAAGTTTGTGGCGAGGTTTCTCCACCCATAAGGAGCGACGAGAGCTAGCCGGAGGTTATCCGGGGATTGATCTGTTAGTGATATGAGAGAAGTATCCTAAGGCAATCGCCTTATGATTGTAAACATTTATTTTAATAAATGATAATTCACTATTTGAGTATACATGTTTGTATTTGATTGGGATCTTAAACTCATCTACTGAATGTCCGCAATACAACTCACAGCATAAGAGAATTTGTGATGGGATCACAACTAGTGATTATCTCTAAATGTGCAAATGTGAAGTATTGAAAATATCCCTAGTCGATGAATTGATAAATACGGACACTATCAATTCTGTTGAGACTAGCATGGGTTATTCTCTAATCAGCTGATTTTCACTGGCTGGTGACATTGGGATGTCCGGAGATAAACATGGATGCTAGTTAAGGGAACTAGTTCATTGGAGTGACTAGCTATAAGACTTCATATGGAATCTATATATAGAAATGTCAATGAAGTTCTTACTGCGGCTTAAGTGCGATGTTCCTTTGACTTGCGGTGTTCAAGTCATCTTGGTAATGGAGATTTATACTTTAACATCTTAAGCAAGCATCTCCAAGGAGGTGTGGACCCAGGATGATTGGGTATAAGCCGAAGTGCCCGAAGATGTTTGAACAGCCTACAAAGGATTCACCACTCCTTGCGAGGAGATGTATACCCAGGCCTATCGTCGGATTGTTACTCAAAACCTCTGGCCAGAGTATATCATGTTTAGAGTGCGAGTCTCTAAAATACATGAGAGTAATTAGAAATCCAAAGGACGAGAAAGATACTACTTGGGCTAGGTGTGACGTAGTCAGTCTAGTGGGGACTGACACAAATAGACCATGTCCTGAACCAAGTGGGTATAAGGTGGTGAAGGGAATGAGGCACGATTCATTAGAGCTACTGAAGGGTTTCAGAATAATTTCTTCTGAGGTCAAACCGTTGATCTTTCGATTAATTGGGGATCATGATGTACTACTAGGTGCCACTCATGATCGTTCTATAATTGGTTGATTATAGACGGCCAACATAAATCGAAAGCCTATTTAGTCACACGCACTACGAGTAATCCGAGGGATTTAAAACGAGTTGAAAATTGGATTTTCCGATCAAGAGAAATAAGTCAAATCTGAGTTAATCAGAGGCGCAATGGAAGCTAAAAATGGCTAAGTCTTTTGAAGGCTTTTTGGGCGAATTGAATGAGTTTAATTCGCGTTGGTTCGGCTCGGTTTGGGCAGGCCAAAGAGGGTGCCAACCCTCCTTGGTTGGCCGGCCACCTAAAGGGAGAAAAACCAATTAATTTTGGTTTAATTAATAAAAATAAATCTAGCGCGATTTATTTTATAAATTATGGATAAATAAATTCGTATAAAGAAATTTATATAAATAAATTTATAGAAATTTATTCTTTTTATGGAAGTTAAAATAATCCATGAATTGGTTTATTTTAATTTTAATAAAATCAATTATGAATTGATTTTTCCATAATAAGAAAGTTTATAAATTTCTTATAAAATTTATTCCATAATTTAAAGAGAAGAAGAATTTGTTTTATTATATATTAGTTATAATAAGACTAGGCTTAACGGAATAAGTCATAAGAAATTTTATAAGATAAAATTCTTATGATAACTAATTCCGTTAATTCCGTTAATTCTATTAAGAGGAGACTTAGCAAGGGAGATGCAACTATATAAGGAACCAAAAGGAAGCCTTTATTCCAAATCAATCAATAATTGAGTATTGATATAGAGCTCCCTCTCTCTCTCTCTTTTATCTTCTCCTTCCCTTCTCCCCACCTAGGGTCGGCGCCCATTGAAGCTTCTAGGGCCGGCGCCCCTTGAAGCACCTTCCTCCATTTAGGGCCGGCGCAAACCCCTCCTCCCCTCTTGGTTGCCGTGAGCTATCAAGAAGAAGGAGAAGTCAACCAAGAAGAAGAAGAAGCGGATCTCATCTCCTTCCCTCTCGGAATTCTTTCTTGGTGGTTAGTTTCCTATCTTTTCTCTTGTTCTTCTAGTTGTGCCTTCCGAGAATCTAGTAGTTTTCGTCGGCACAAAACTCGTGACTTTGCGAAGTCATCCCGAAGAGAACTCGGCGTGGACGCGAATAGAGGCAAAGCTTCCAAGGGACGCTACGGTTGGATCTCGTCCCTTTCTTCGAGTTACGAAAGGTATAAAGTAAATTAGTTTACTTTTCCGCAAAGTTTTATTTTATGATTATGTCAACACACCATAAGATTGCATGCTAGATACGAAGTTAAAATAATTTAGGAAATTATTTTATGCAAATTCTTCCGCTGCACGTAAAAATTTAAAATTTTACGAACTCGTATCCTTGTCGACATGCACCCGGTCCCAACAGTGGTATCAGAGCCGGTTAGTGTTCGACTTAATCATATAATTGTTTTGCGGAAAACTTTGTCATGATCTCAATTTCGGAAAAAATTTTCAATTATGGAAACTTTCAAATTATAATAAATTTTAGATTTAGGAATTTCAAAGTTTGGAAATCCTCATGAAATTTCGCAAACGTTTGAAATTTTCTAGTTTCTGAAATTTTATAATAATTGTGAAAACTTCCCATCTTTGGAAACTTTCCAATTTTGGAAATTTTTCTATTTTAGAAATTTTCCAATTTTGGAAATATGTAAGTTTCCTTTGTACCAGAAACTTACAATTATTCTGAAAACCTATTTTTGAAATCTCGCAATTTTGGGCACTTTCTTTTAAGAAAGTCTAGACAAATTCATGGATAGTTAATTGACAATTAAATTTGAATTGGTTTTTAAATTGACAATAAAATTCTTTACTTTGGATTGAGCCTCGGGGAGCCGTCCAATTTAAAGTTAGTTGTTATAATTTAATTTCCCAATTTTTAATTGAAATTGTCATGTTTGATTTGGATTGAGCCTCGGGGAGCCGTCCAATTGGATTTACAACACATTACTTTTCTTTGGGTATCTGAGCCTCGGGGAGCCACCCTTAGAAAATAATTTGTTGTAATTAATTAAATCCATGAATAAAATATGTTTGAAGAGGTGATGCTCTTACATATTGTTGTTTCCAAAATTAATTAGGAAAATGGTTTCCTATAGAGTTTTCTTAAATGAGATTTTCATGAAAATAATATGTAGTTGAATTAAGGGATTTGTCTCTTAATTTAATAAGATTTGATTTAGAGAAATCAAAGTCTTGAACATAGTATTTCCGAAATTAATTATGACAATTTAGGAAATTGTTTCCCAAAACAATTCCTTTAATTAAGTATGAAATTGGAATTAGGAAATCCGGTTCCTAATTCAATTAATGAGACTTGATAACTTAAGTCACATACATACTTAATTAAGGAAATCATTAGTCATGACATAATTCTATGTCATGAATGTGCTTAGAAAAGAAAGGATGAGACTCAAAACCCCTTACAAAATATTAAGGCCAACACCTTCCATTAATATGGTTAGAATCGGAGTTTTGTTTCTCGTTTGGGTTGATGGACACATCCATGCCCGACTTGAACCTCAACATGTTCAAACCATGGAATTAGTTTATGAATAATATAGTTGGAGTCAGAGGTCAATCATTAGTTTTGGTTGTTGGACACATCCAAGCCTGACTAAGCAGTTGAATGAGCTCCAACCATATTAAAACTATTTCTTGATTAATGGGTCAGCCTTAAGCTTGGAGCATCGATTTGTTGTGCCACAGCCAAGGTCGATGCAAAGAGAGGTGCAGTTGGGTGCTATGTATAAAGTTGCATACTTGTTAATGAGTTGACAACCCAATGATTTATGCAAACATTCAATTAGTTGATAGCATAAAGTGATAGTTACATATATGTGATGTGTAATCGGTATAATTACCTACCTTCATAGCTAAGAAAAACTTGATGGCCACAGCCATGGTTGTTCTTATCTATGGTTGGATATCAACCTATTTGGAGATGTTCCTACGATCTCCCGAATTGATAAAAAGGGTTATTCAATTTGAAAAATAAATAGGATTTCAATTTATGTATATTGATACATTCTTGAATCATTCTTCTCACATAAGCTCAATTTGTATTTCTAGGTTAATCACCCGATCATGTCTTCTCTGAATTTGTGTTCCATCTTGGACACTAATAAACTAACTGGGCCTAACTTCATGGACTGGCTTCTAAACCTGAGGATAGTCCTCAAGGCAGAGAAGATTGCTTATGTCATTGAAGATCTACTTTCCACAAATCCTCCAGCAGATGCAACTCCAGACCAGTTAGTGGCCTATCAGAAACATGTGACCGATTCTGAACTTGCAAGTTGCATCATGCTAGCTTCTATGGTACCTGAGCTGTAAAAAGCAGCATGAGCATATGGATGCTTATGTTAGTGATATGAGAGAAGTGTCTTAAGGCAATCGCCTTATGATTGTAAACATTTATTTTAATAAATGATAATTCACTATTTGAGTATACATGCTTGTGTATTTGATTGGGATCTTAAACTCATCTACTGAATGTCCGCAATACAACTCACAGCATAAGAGAATTTGTGATGGGATCACAACTAGTGATTATCTCTAAATGTGCAAATGTGAAGTATTGAAAATATCCCTAGTCGATGAATTGATAAATACGGACACTATCAATTCTGTTGAGACTAGCATGGGTTATTCTCTAATCAGCTGATTCTCACTGGCTGGTGACATTGGGATGCCGGGAGATAAACATGGATGCTAGTTAAGGGAACTAGTTCATTGGAGTGACTAGCTGTAAAACTTCATATGGAATCTATATATAGAAATGTCAATGAAGTTCTTACTGCGGCTTAAGTGTGATGTTCCTTTGACTTGCGGTGTTCAAGTCATCTTGGTCATGGAGACTTATACTTTAACATCTTAAGCAAGCATCTCCAAGGAGGTGTGGACCCAGGATGATTGGGTATAAGCCGAAGTGCCCGAAGATGTTTGAACAACCTACAAAGGATTCACCACTCCTTGCGAGGAGATGTATACCCAGGCCTATCGTCGGATTGTTACTCAAAGCCTCTGGCCAGAGCATATCATGTTTAGAGTGCGAGTCTCTAAAATACATGAGAGTAATTAGAAATCCAAAGGACGAGAAAGATACTACTTGGGCTAGGTGTGACGTAGTCAGTCTAGTGGGGACTGACACAAACAGACCATGTCCTGAACCAAGTGGGTATAAGATGGTGAAGGGAATGAGGCACGATTCATTAGAGCTGCTGAAGGGTTTCAGAATTACTTCTGAGGTCAACCGTTGATCTTTCGATTAATTGGGGGTCATGATGTACTACTAGGTGCCACTCATGATCGTTCTATAATTTGTTGATTATAGACGACCAACATAAATCGAAAGCCTATTTAGTCACACGCACTACGAGTAATCCAAGGGATTTAAAACGAGTTGAAAATTGGATTTTTCAATCAAGAGAAATAAGTCGAATCTGAGTTAATCAGAGGCACAACGGAAACTTAAAATGACTAAGTCTTTTGAAGGCTTATTAGGCGAATTAAATGAGTTTAATTCGCGATCGGTTCGGCTTGGTTTGGCCGGCCAAAGAGGGTGCCAAACCCCTTGGGTTGGCCGGCCACATTAAAGGGAAGAAACCAATTTAATTGGTTTAATTAATAAAATAAATCTAGCACGATTTGTTTTATAAATTATGGACAAATAAATTTGTGTAAAGAAATTTATATAAATAAATTTATAAAAATTTATTCTTTTTATGGAAATTAAAATGATCCATGGAATGGTTTATTTTAATTTTATAAAATCAATTATGAATTGATTTTTCCATAATAAGAAAGTTTATAAATTTCTTATAAAATTTATTCCATAATTAAAAAGAGAGAAGGATTTGTTTTATGGATAAATAAATTTGTATAAAGAAATTTATAGAAATTTATTCTTTTTATGGAAATTAAAATGATTCATGAAATGGTTTATTTTAATAAAATCAATTATGAATTGATTTTTCCATAATAAGAATGTTTATAAATTTCTTATAAAATTTATTCCATAATAAAAGGAGAAGAAGTATTTGTTCTATTATAAAGTTAGTTATAATACAACTTGGTTTAAACGGAATAATTCATAAGAGAATTTATAGGATAAATTTCTTATGATAACTAATTCCGTTAATTCCGTTAAGAGGGAGACTTGGCAAGGGAGATGCTACTATATAAAGGAACCAAAGGCAAGCCCTTAATTCCAATTTGAGTAATCAAGAGATTAACTCTCTCCCTCTCTCTCTCTCTTATTCTCTTCCTCTCTTCTCTCTTCCCCTAGGGCCGGCGCCCCTAGCAACTCCTAGGGCCGGTGCACCTTCTCCTCCAACCTTTGGTTGCCGTGAACCATCAACAAGAAGGAGAAGCCAAACAAGAAGAAGAAGAAGCGGATCGCAACTCCTCTCTTCCCGGAATTTAGATTCTGTTTCTTGTTGGTTAGTTTCCTATCTTTTCTCTTGTACATCTAGTTGTGCCTTTAGAGAATCTAGTAGTTCTCGTCGGCACAAAACTCGTGACTTTACGAAGTCATCCCGAAGAGAACTCGGTGTGGACGCGAATAGAGGCGGAGCTTCCAAGGGACGCTACGGTTGGATCTCGTCCCTTACTTCGAGTTACGAGAGGTATAATGTAAATTAGTTTACTTTCCCGCAAAGTTTTATTTTATGATTATGTCCACACACCATAATGTTGCATGCTAGATACGAGGTTAAAATAATTTAGGAAATTATTTTATGCTAATTCTTCCGCTGCACGTAAAAATTTAAAAATTTTACGAACCCGTATCCTTGTCAACATGCACCCAGTCCCAACAGCTTATACCATCATCTTCCATCTTAATGAGTTGTTTGAAGAGCAGGCGAGATCCGAAAGGTTCGAAGTCTCCAGACTCCTCTTCACATCTAAGATGCACGAAGGCACTTCTGCCTCGCAGTTTGTGTTAAAGATGTTGGGGTACATTGAGCGACTAAACACACTCGGTTTTGCAATGGATCATGAACTAAGTATTGACTTAATTCTGCATTGTTTGCCCAAAAGTTATTCACAATTTGTGATGAACTATCGGATGAACAAGCTGGAGACCACCATTCCTGAGTTGCTCAACCTGCTGAAGACTATAGAGCCTTCTGTGAAGCAAGAACAGAAGACAGCACTGTTAGTTGATTCCTCAAAGAAAAGTTCTAAGAGGAAGGCCAAAGAATAGAACAAGGGAAAGAAGAAAAAGGCCAAAAAGACTGAAAAGAAACCAAAAGGTACTTGCCATCACTGTGGCAAGGAAGGTCACTGGCGAAGAAATTGCAAGGTTTATCTTGAGTCCTTGAAGAAGAAGGCATCCGATGCCCCGTCCTCTTCAGGTATCTTCGTTATTGAATGTCACTCTATTTCCTCAAATACCTGGGTACTTGATACTGGGTGTAGCTCACATATATGTAATGACATATAGGGGCTAAGGAATAGAAGAAGACTCGTCAAGGGAGAAGCGGATTTGCGAGTTGGAAATGGAGCAAAGATTGCTGCTGTTGCCATCGGAACATATTTGCTAAAGCTCCTGACTGGACGTGTCTTAGAATTGGATAATTGTTATTTCATTCCTTCGTTAATAAAGAACATTGTATCTATTTCATGTTTGAATGAAAAGAGTTATCATTTAACTTTTAGTAACAATTGTTGTTACATAACTTTAAATGACGTTCTTTATGGGAATGGAACTTTATGCAATGGCATCTACACGTTAGATTTATCCAGTGACGTTTTCAATATCGAAGTAAGCAACAAACGTGCTAGAATAGATAATCGAATAGACTCCTACACGTGGCATTGTCGTCTTGGCCATATAAGTAAGAAACGCATGACCGAATTGCACCGATGTGGAATTTTGGAATCATTTGAACCTGATTCATTTGATACATGCGAATCATGCTTAAAAGGCAAGATGACCAAATTACCCTTTTCCGGAAAAGGTAATCTAGTGGGAGAATTGCTTGGTCTAATACATACTGATGTATGTGGACCAATGTCAACTCTTGCACAAGGAGGCTATAACTACTTCATCACCTTTATCGATGATCACTCACGATTCGGGTATGTGTTCTTGATGAAACACAAATCTGAAGCCTTTGAGAAATTCAAAGAGTTCAGAAATGAAATAGAGAAACAGCTTGGCAAAAGTATTAAGATACTTCGATCCGATCGAGGTGGTGAATACTTAAGTCAAGAGTTTCAAGATTATCTTAGGGACAATGGGATATTGTCCCAATGGACTCCGCCGTATACACCACAGCATAATGGTGTATCTGAGAGGCGCAACCGGACCTTGATGGACATGGTTAGGTCTATGATGAATCATGCAACTCTTCCAAAATCCTTTTGGGGCTATGCACTTAAGACAGCTGTTTACTTGCTAAACAGAGTCCCGACCAAGGTAGTCTCTACTACTCCATATGAGACATGGAATAGTAAAAAACCCCACTTAACTCACCTTAAGATATGGGGTTGTCCTGCTTATGTGAAGCGGACTATATCAGACAAATTGGATGCTAAGTCTGATAAATGTCTATTTATTGGATACCCTAAGGAAACGAAGGGTTACCAATTCTATCATCCCTTGGAACAAAAGGTGTTTGTTTCAAGGCATGTTGTATTTCTAGAAAAAGAATTTCTTTTACAAGAAAACAGTGGGAGTGGCATTGAACTTGATGAAGTTCAAGAAACTCCAATAGACATGACAGAGACACCTGGTCTAGACCCACAACCAATAACTCATAATGATGAGCTATCAGTTGAACCTAAGACTACACCACCTCTTCGTAGATCTGATAGGACACGCAATATTCCAGAGAGATATGGATTTCTCATAAGTGAATCGAACGACGATGAACCTATCAGTTATGATGATGTTCTGAAAAATTCAGAAAGGGATAAATGGCTTGAGGCCATGAAGTCGGAAATGGATTCCATGTACGAAAACCAAGTATGGGACTTGGTTAAACCACCTGAAGGGATAAAGCCCATAGGGTGCAAGTGGGTTTTCAAAAAGAAACCCGACATGGAAGGTAATGTTGTTACCTTTAAGGCTAGATTAGTGGCAAAAGGATATCGTCAGAAGCAAGGAATTGATTATGACGAAACATATTCGCCAGTAGCTATGCTTAAATCCATTCGGATGCTCCTAGCCATAGCAGCTCATTATGATTATGAGATATGGCAAATGGATGTGAAAACATCTTTCCTTATCGGAAACCTGCTTGAGGATGTATACATGATACAACCTGAAGGTTTCACATCGGTTGACAAAACCAAAGTATGCAAGCTTCGACGATCCATATATGGACTGAAGCAAGCATCTAGGAGCTGGGACATCCGTTTTGATGAGACAATCAAAGAGTTTGATTTCTCACAAAATCTTGACGAACCTTGTGTGTACAAGAAGGTTAGTGGAAGTGCAGTCGTATTCCTAGTATTATATGTCGACGACATCTTACTTATAGGAAATGATATATCAGTCTTGCAGACAGTTAAAATTTGGTTGTCCAAAACTTTCTCCATGAAAGACCTGGGAGAAGCAACCTATATCCTTGGGATTAGAATCTATAGAGATAGATCAAAACGGTTGCTTGGTCTTTCGCAGTCTACATATATAGACCGAGTGCTAAAAAGGTTTAGCATGTCAGAATCCAAGAAAGGTTACCTTCCCATCAGGCATGGGATCAACCTTTCAAAGTCTATGTGTCCGCGCACAGAAGACGAGAGGATTTGCATGAATAAGATTCTCTATGCATCCGCAATAGGATCTATCATGTATGCTATGTTATGTACTAGGCCCGATGTATCGTATGCTTTGAGCGTCACAAGCAGATACCAGTCGGATTCAGGAATGGATCATTGGGCGGCTGTTAAGACAATCCTTAAGTACTTAAGAAGAACTAAGGATGTGTTCCTAATATATGAAGAAGGAGATATGGTAATACGTGGGTATACAGATGCCAGTTTCCAGACAGATAAGGATGACTCCAAATCTCAGTCTGGATACGTATTTACTTTGAATGGAGGCGCAGTAAGTTGGAAAAGTTACAAACAAGACACCGTAGCGGATTCCACCACGGAAGCGGAATACATCGCAGCTTCGGAAGCAGCAAAGGAAGCAGTCTGGATCAAGAAGTTCGTCTCCGAACTTGGCGTGGTTCCAACCATTGATGATGCAGTGCCGGTTTACTGCGACAACAATGGAGCTATTGCACAAGCAAAGGAACCAAGGTCTCATCAGCGATCCAAACACGTGCTTCGCCGCTATCATCTGATCAGAGAGATTATAAGTAGGAATGATATACAAATTGAGAAAATTTCCACTGAAAGGAATTTAGCGGATCCATTAACAAAGGCCTTGCCTCAGAGCAAGTTTGAGGGTCATGCTAGAGCTTGTGGTATTGGATACCGTAGCGATTGGCATTAGGCCAAGTGGGAGTTTATTAGTGATATGAGAGAAGTGTGCTAAGGCAATCGCCTTATGATTGTAAACATTTATTTTAATAAATGACAATTCACTATTTGAGTATACATGTTTGTATTTGATTGGGATCTTAAACTCATCTACTGAATGTCCGCAATACAACTCACAGCATAAGAGAATTTGTGATGGGATCACAACTAGTGATTATCTCTAAATGTGCAAATGTGAAGTATTGAAAATATCCCTAGTCGATGAATTGATAAATACGGACACTATCAATTCTGTTGAGACTAGCATGGGTTATTCTCTAATCAGCTGATTTTCACTGGCTGGTGACATTGGGATGTCCGGAGATAAACATGGATGCTAGTTAAGGGAACTAGTTCATTGGAGTGACTAGCTGTAAGACTTCATATGGAATCTATATATAGAAATGTCAATGAAGTTCTTACTGCGGCTTAAGTGCGATGTTCCTTTGACTTGCGGTGTTCAAGTCATCTTGGTCATGGAGACTTATACTTTAACATCTTAAGCAAGCATCTCCAAGGAGGTGTGGACCCAGGATGATTGGGTCTAAGCCGAAGTGCTCGAAGATGTTTGAACAACCTACAAAGGATTCACCACTCCTTGCGAGGAGATGTATACCCAGGCCTATCATCGGATTGTTACTCAAAACCTCTGGCCAGAGTATATCATGTTTAGAGTGCGAGTCTCTAAAATACATGAGAGTAATTAGAAATCCAAAGGACGAGAAAGATACTACTTGGGCTAGGTGTGACGTAGTCAGTCTAGTGGGGACTGACACAAATAGACCATGTCCTGAACCAAGTGGGTATAAGGTGGTGAAGGGAATGAGGCACGATTCATTAGAGCTGCTGAAGGGTTTCAGAATAATTTCTTCTGAGGTCAAACTGTTGATCTTTCGATTAATTGGGGATCGTGATGTACTACTTGGTGCCACTCTTGATCGTTCTATAATTGGTTGATTATAGACGGCCAACATAAATCGAAAGCCTATTTAGTCACACGCACTACGAGTAATCCGAGGGATTTAAAACGAGTTGAAAATTAGATTTTCCGATCAAGAGAAATAAGTCGAATCTGAGTTAATCAGAGGCGCAATGGAAGCTAAAAATGGCTAAGTCTTTTGAAGGCTTTTTGGGCGAATTAAATGAGTTTAATTCGCGTTGGTTCGGCTCGGTTTGGGCCGGCCAAAGAGGGTGCCAACCCTCCTTGGTTGGCCGACCACCTAAAGGGAGAAAAACCAATTAATTTTGGTTTAATTAATAAAAATAAATCTAGCGCGATTTATTTTATAAATTATGGATAAATAAATTTGTATAAAGAAATTTATATAAATAAATTTATAGAAATTTATTCTTTTTATGGAAGTTAAAATAATCCATGAATTGGTTTATTTTAATTTTAATAAAATCAATTATGAATTGAATTTTCCATAATAAGAAAGTTTATAAATTTCTTATAAAATTTATTCCATAATTTAAAGAGAAGAAGAATTTGTTTTATTATAAATTAGTTATAATAAGACTAGGCTTAACGGAATAAGTCATAAGAAATTTTATAAGATAAAATTCTTATGATAACTAATTCCGTTAATTCCGTTAATTCTGTTAAGAGGAGACTTAGCAAGGGAGATGCAACTATATAAGGAACCAAAGGGAAGCCTTTATTCCAAATCAATCAATAATTGAGTATTGATATAGAGCTCCCTCTCTCTCTCTCTTTTATCTTCTCCTTCCCTTGTCCCCACCTAGGGCCGGCGCCCATTGAAGCTTCTAGGGCCGGCGCCCCTTGAAGCACCTTCCTCCATCTAGGGCCGGCGCAAACCCCTCCTCCCCTCTTGATTGCCGTGAGCTATCAAGAAGAAGGAGAAGTCAACCAAGAAGAAGAAGAAGCGGATCTCATCTCCTTCCCTCTCGGAATTCGATTCCGTTTATTGGTGGTTAGTTTCCTATCTTTTCTCTTGTTCTTCTAGTTGTGCCTTCCGAGAATCTAGTAGTTCTCGTCGGCACAAAACTCGTGACTTTGCGAAGTCATCCCGAAGAGAACTCGGCGTGGACGCGTATAGAGGCGAAGCTTCCAAGGGACGCTACGGTTGGATCTCGTCCCTTTCTTCGAGTTACGAAAGGTATAAAGTAAATTAGTTTACTTTTCCGCAAAGTTTTATTTTATGATTATGTCAACACACCATAAGATTGCATGCTAGATACGAAGTTAAAATAATTTAGGAAATTATTTTATGCAAATTCTTCCGCTGCACGTAAAAATTTAAAATTTTACGAACTCGTATCCTTGTCGACATGCACCCGGTCCCAACATGATCTACCGACGAATTCTTGGATTAGTCACCCGTCCGGAGTGGATACCAAGTAAATCTTCGTTGTTAACATTGGTTAGTATTGTTTTATTATTTTGTTTGTATTTCCACTGCGCAACTAACCGTGTAGGAAGAAAGACTTCGAAGAAACGCTATTCACCCCCTCTAGCATACGGAAACGATCGTACAGTTTCTTGTACTTTATATCTCATTATTTGTAACAATTTTAGGACATATAGAATTGTCCAACATAAATGGTCAAGGACTGTGGGTCTTGGAGTAGAAGCCATCACAGACTTTGAACCAAGTAAAAGTCCTAGTTTACCTAGGCATGAAGTCTTGACCTGCAGGGTTAAGCACTAAGTCCTAGCTAAGGGTTGGGCATGAAGACTTGGTTTGAGGAATTGGGCACGAATTCCTGGCAGAGGGTTGGGTATCGAACACCTAACTGAGGGTTGGGCACAAAGACCTGGTTCGAGGACTGGGCGCTGAAGACCTGATCCGGAAGATCAAGTAGGAGACTTAGCCGAGTGAGGACTACGAACAGAAGTAGAGAGGGGTCGGGGTTCGGGCATCTTGAGATTCATGAGTCTCGGAGGCCGAGCAAAAGTCCAACCGGAGGAGCCAGTTGGCAAAAGGTATCGTCTCCTGAGAGGAGTAGGTGAGGATGCGTTCCCTAGAAGGGACAACAATAGGCGTCGGTTCGACCTAGGATTTCATTTGAAATCCAAAGTCAGAACTAAGACAGCTCTGGCTGTTATTTCATACATGTTTATTATTATATTATTATAGGACTGGTGCCGTCGATAGAGGAGGATGAATATCAACCATAAAATCTTTTCTTAAACTTCGTAAACTTTTCGATATTCGTTCTAATCAAAGTTAGTAGCACAGCGAAAAATAAAGCAGAAAAATAAAGAATGACACAAATTGCACATGGGATTTTACTTGGTTCCCGACCCCCCAGGGTCAGTACATCCAAGGCCTAAGCACGGGAACGCCCGTCCACTAATGGTCTCCTTTCTAGACTTTTCGGAGGCGGAGAAACTCGTCTTACAGTGCAAGAGTTACAAACAAAAGGATAAATAAATTTAAATGCAGAATGTAAACTCAAACCGAACAAACAGATTGAAACTCGACCGATCTGGACCTCCGAAGTGCCACGCACTTCCTCCTGGAGCCTCCTGGTTGTAGGGCTCCGTCGTTAGCGCTTTGTCGTCACTCGGGAAGCTTAGAATCATTTCAGAAAGTTGTTTTTTTTAGCTGAGGGCTCGAAGCCCCTTTTATAGACTTCATTGGGGCGCCTATGATCACTGGGGCGCCTCAAAGGGCTTGGTCAAAGCTTATCTCTACGCCGAACTCGTCGCAGTAGATAAACCTCTTGACCAGGGCGCCCTGGACCTCCCAGGCACCTCATTGACCTTGGTCAAAGCTTATCTCTGCTTCGAACTCGCAGCAGTAGATACAGCTTTCAACCAGGGCGCCTGTATCATATGGGGCGCCTGAATGAAAGCCTGGTTTGCCTCCTTTCATTGAGGTGCCCCAGTTGATGGGGGCCTCCTTTTGGGTGCCTCCTTCAATGGGGGTGCATAGCAGCCTGGCTTCCAGATACGTTGTGTGTTTGTTTGCCTGCTTTGTCTTCCATTCTAGGTACCTGCAAGATACATAAATACAAAGAAAATACACATACAATCTTAGCCTTAATGAAATGGTTCTGACTTCGGATTTCCGCGAAACCCTAGGTCGAACCGACGCAAGTTCCCACCCCCGGGAATGCACCTTCAACCTACTCCTCTCAGGAGACGGTTGCCACCCAGTCCATTCGGGTGGACTTTTACTTAGCCTTCGATACTCTCGGATCTCAAGACGTCCGAAACTCGACCCGTCTCTACTGATGTCCTTAGTGATTGCTCAGCTAAGTTGCTCAATTCCTCGGACCAAGACTTCATGCCCAAACCCTAGGTCTAGGACTTAGGTGCCCAACCCTCGGCCAGGACTTCGTGCCCAATTCCTCTAACCAGGTCTTCGGTGCCTAACCCTCGGCCAGGACTTAGTGCCCAATTTCTCGAACCAGGTCTTCGGCGCCCAACCCTAGGCCAGGTCTTAGTGCCCAGCTTCACTCACCAGGACTTAGTGCCCAATTCCTTGAACCAGGACTTCGTGCCTAGGTTTACTAGGACTTTGGTTCAATTTGTTATACATTTCTTGACTAACCCTTCCTTTGTTCAATGTATCACTGACTTAAGTATATTGTCAAACATTGAAACATTTAGAGGAGGACATCACTGATGCAACTTGCACCAACAATCTCCCCCTTTTTGATGTTTGACAATATCTTAAGTTAGATTGGCTGAAAGGGCTAAATTATAATCCTCGGGATCAAAAGAAAATAAAAAATTCATCTAAGTTTTGAAAATACATTTTGATCTTTGGGAGAAAAATATTTCTAACATACGCTCACTCTCCCCTTTTTGAAGAAAAACATTTTGATTTTCATTGATCCTTGAAAAAATGAAAATTTTCTAACTTAAGCTTACTCTCCCCCTTTGTCATACATCAAAAATCACCAAAACACTTGCACCAACAATGAAAATATTTTTCCATTTGAACGTGTTGGGACTGGGTGTATGTTGACATGGATGCGGGTTCATAATTTTAAAATTAATTACGTGCAGCGGAAGGTTTAGCATAAATAATTTCTCAAATTATTTAACCATACATCTAAGCATGCAATTTTATCTTGTGTAGACATGATCATATATTTAAAATTTTGCAGAAACGCAAACTAATTTATGTATTACCTCGCGTAACTCGAAGGAAGGGACGAGATCCAACCGTAAGCGTCCCTTGGAAGCTGCGCCTCTATTCGCGTCCACGCCGAGTATCTTCGGGATGACTTCGCAAAGCCACGAGTTTCATGTTCTTGAGAACTACTAGATTCTCCGAGAACGCGACAAGAAAAACCAAGAGAGAAGTCGGAAGACTAACCACAAAAGGATGGCCGGAATCAAAATTCCGGCGAAGCAAAAGAAGAGGCTTACGACAAACTCTAATTCCGGCAGCACCTTCTTCCGGCCAAGAGATGGTCGCAACTTCCTTCTCCGGCAGCAGGTGGTGGTCGGCAGGGAAAGGGCAGGGGCGGTCGGCTGGTGCTTGATAAGTACCATTTTATTAATTATTTTAGTTGCTAAAATCTATGTTTGACCCATGTTTTACTTGCTTAATTATGAATTTACCCTAGGTTTTAGAACTTACCTTTATTTTGGACTTAATTGCAAATCTTTACATATTTGGAATGATTTGGCCACTAAATTTTTGATCTATTTTTGTAGGCATGAAAGGATCATGGACCTAGGGCATACTGGGTCAAACTTGAGTCGGAAGTGGACCCGGATTGAGTTATCCAGCTTTGGATTAATCTGGGTCGTCCGATTCAAAAGCGGCTAGATCTGAACCATCTGGGACCATCTGAGGCAATCCGAGCTAGGGTTAGGGTTAATCAAGCACTCTGATCCAGATCTGAAGGTTTCATCCAATTCAGAGATCATTCGACCGTTGGATCGAGCTTAGAGGGATCTAGAGCGTCCATTCAAAAATCAGGTGGATCTGAGCCATCCGATGCAAATCTGCAGGATCCAAGCTACCACGAGGCAGATCCTGACCCCTGATCGTCATCATCAAAGTTTGGATTAAATCAGAGCAAGATCAGCTGTTGGATTGATGTAAAGAAATCTGGGCAGTCCATTGCTAACTATTTAATCAAAGATTGGCCACAGCTCCTCGTCATCGCGTCTTCCTCGCCGCAACTTCTCTTCTTCGTTTGTTCTTGTTTCTCTTCAATAGTTTCTTCATCAAAGGGGCGCACCCCTCAATTCTTTGGTTAGATCAAGTTCTTGATCATCAAGAGGAGGTCTAGTGAAGTTTTCAGCTCTAAATTGCCCAAGAAACAGAGCTGAGAGAGGGTTTCTTCGGTTCTGCCATTTGCTGCCTTCGATCTCAGTTGCGCTCCATTTCCATCCACCGGAGCTATCTGGAGGGGTTCCCTAGAGTGCTCTGACCATCCCCGAATCACCATCGCAGTTGGAAGCAGCTGGATTGAAGAAGTTGAATGGGAATTTCAGTTTAAGTAGAGTTGAGCTTGGATTCGATTCGCAGAGACTGATTTGTGATGGTTTGCTGAGCTTAGGGGTTCGAGGCCAGCCCTTGCGTGACGAACAAGGAGTTCTTGAGCTAGGGAAGGATTGAGGAGTAGTTTCATTAGTTAATTTCAGTTGTTAAGCTGCAATTTCATTTCTGCCGCAACATTCTGTCTCTGAATTTTGTATTTGCCACTTTAATTTCATTGTCTGAATCGTTTCTGCTTAAATTAGGTTTTCATTTTGCAAGTAGTTAGCTAGTGAATTTGTTTAGTGAATAATAGTTTGTAATTTTAGTTTAATTCTCGTTTCATTGCTGCGTTTCAGTTTTACTAGTTGCGTGCCAATTTCTTTTCTTCTCCTGCGTATCAGATTTATCTTGATGTCCTGATCTTGTATCAAGTAAGTTTAGTTGTTATCTTTTGAACTCCCCTTGAAGATTGTTTCAATTCGCATGGCAAATGATCTCGAGTTCTGAATTTAATTCCCAAGGCTGCGAATTAGCTTGTGTATCAGCCGGTGCAGCAATTCTGTTCTGCGTGCCAGTTACTTCTGATTTTGCAGTTTCCTTTGCATTTAATTTCTGTCTAGGTGATGCTCTGAATCAGAGAAAACAATTAGTGTGATAATGCATTGGATCTAAGTTTGTTTTGCATCTAGATTTCTACCTGAAGTTTTGCTCAGTTTGCTCTTGTTGCAGTTTCTGAAATCAATTTCAGGTTTCCTGCGTATCAGTCTTGTGTTCTTGTGTGTATCTGAGCTGTCTTTGAATTTTATCTGAATATTAGATTAGAATACTTGATTGTAGTGGCTTGATTAAGCTCTGAATCCAATTTGTTGTTTCTTGGCATTAGTTTCTTGAAACTTTGCATTCCATTTCTGAATCCCTGCACACTGCATTCAGATTCAATTTAAATATGTTCTGAACTGATCAATACATTGATTTTTGCTGCATCTCTTCCTTTTCCTCAACATAGCATTTCACTCACAGCCTTCCCTTCCAAGCTGAGTTGCAGTGACAGTTCTAAAGTATCAGTTACAATTTTGGCACTTAAATTTCATTTCGGCACATGAGTTCCCTTCATTTGGTATCAAGTTGTTTTGATTTAATTGCTTCCGTTTTGGTATCAAGTGAAGTTTCGGTTTTAGGTGGAAATTTCTGAAGTTCAAAACAATTCATACTTTGCGTTTGCATTTGGAATCAGATTTGTTTTCCAAAAAATTGGTTAAGTACCTTGTTTGATTCGGTTTACCATTAGTTGAGTCCTTTAGTGTCAACTTCTTGTTTAGTTCATTGGATTAAGTTTCTCTCCTTTTCATTGTGATTGCATTTCCAATTGTAAACCAAACCCAAATTTTATTTGAAACCCAAAATTCATAAACGACACATAAATACAAGCTCGAATCACACAACATCAACTAGCCCTAGGAAAAATACGACCTGTGGCCCCTTTACTACGTTTTCATATTTTGATTGCAAAAAGGGTTTCCAGCTTACTGATAAGTACCATTTTGTTGATTATTTTAATTGCTAATATCCATGTTTGACCCATGTTTTGCTTGCTTAATTGTGATTTTACCCTAGGTTTTAGAACTTACCTTTATTTTGGACTTAATTGTAAATTTACATATATTTGGATTATTTGGCCACTAAATTTTTGATCTATCTTTGTAGGCATGAAAGGTTCATGGACCTAGGGCATACTGGGTCAAACTTGAGTCGGAAGTGGACCCGGATCGAGTTATCAAGCTTGGGATTAATCTGGGTCGTCCGATTCAAAAGCGGCTAGATCTGAGCCATCTGGGATCATCTGAAGCCATCCAAGCTAGGGTTAGGGCTGATCAAGCACTCTGATCAAGATCTGAAGGTTTCATCCCAATCAGAGCTCATTCGACCGTTGGATCAAGCTCAGAGGGTTCTAGATCGTCCATTCAAAGATTAGGTTGATCTGGACCATCCGTTGCACATCTGGAGGATCCGAGCTACCACGAGGCAGATCCTGACCATTGATCAACATCTGGAAAGTTTGGGTCAGATCAGAGCAAGATCAGCCGTTGGATTTCCTCAAATCAATCTGAACCGTCCATTGTTAAGTATTTAATCAAAAATTCCCAGCCTTCAGCCGTTGTCGCGTCTCCACGGCAACAGTAGTCTTCTTGGTTTCTTCTTTGTTTTTCAGCTGTTTCCTTCAATCCAAGGGGCGCGACCACCTCCATTCTTCATTAGATCAAGTTCGAGGTCACCGGGGAGAGCAGTCGGTGGAGTTTCAGCTCGGAATTGGGCAAGAACAAGGCTGAGTGAGGGTTTCCTCAGCTCTGTATTTGATAGCTTCGATTTCGGTTTTGTCAAGTTCTTCATCAATCCAAGCTATTCAGAGGGGTTCCCTGAAGTGTTTGGATCATTCCCGCACCTTCATTTCAATCAGACAAGGCTGAATTGAAGAAATCGATTGGGATTTCCCTCTTGAACAGATTTGAGCTAGATTCGACTACAGATTCAGTTCCCCAGTGAATTGCTGAGCTTACGTGTTCGAGGCCAGCCCTTGCGTGACGAACAAGGAGATCTTGAGCTAATGGAGTGATTGAGGTTTAGATTTCTTGTTGCAATTTCATGTTTCTAGCTGTAATTTTCAAATTCTGCAGTGTTTTGTTTCTGTCTTTGTTTCAAATTGGTTAACTTCGTTTACTGCATTGTTACAGATTAAATTAGGGTTCAATCTTCAAGTTAAGTAGCTTAGGAACTTGTTTAGTAAACATTTGGTTTCAATTTCAGTCGATTTCCTATTCTAGTTCTTGCGTATCAGCTGCGTATCAGCCTTTTACTCTGTTCTGCAATTTCATGTCAGTTTCGAATTTCTTTCAGCTTGTTTTCAATTCGATTAGTGTTTAGTTTATTCCCTGCAATTGAAGATCGCATTTAGTTTACTGATTCAATTGATTTGAGTTGTTTAGCAATTTGATTTTATTTCTGCATTTTCGGTTCAGCTTGTTGCATCGAATTCTATTTCTGCACTTGAATTCCATTTATGCTAACTTCATCTCTGCATATTCTCAGTATCATTTCTGAAGTTGTATAGTGAGGTTCTGCATTTAGATTCCAGCACTTGAACTCCTTGCCTGTTCGATTTTGCATCCACTTGGTTGTATAAATTCTGTTTTTCTGCAATGCTCTGCTGAATGGATTCATGTTGCGTATCAAATTTGTAACCAACGTATCAGTTCCTTACCTTATACTCTGGAATTTCGAAGCTAGCTAGCTATTTAGCTGTATCTTTTGAAGCTATATTATAGCTTGTCTCATTTCCAAGCATTGGAATTAAATTTCTGCCGTGATCTCCATTTCTGCCAGATTCAGTGTTCAATTCTGAAAGTTTTTCATTTCTGCAATCTCTGAGTTTATTTCTGCGCACTAATTGCTTCTGAATTGAGCGTTCTCCTGCGTATCAAGTCATTAGTTCCGGTCTTAGAATCATGCTTTGAGTTGTGTTACATCTTTGCATTCAATCTGTTTCTGAATTCTGATCTCATTCCCTGCTCATTAGTTTAGTGCTGAAATCTGGTTTTCCCTCTAGTTTGTTACTGAATCTCAGTTGTTGTTTCTGCATTTGGACTGGAAATTCTGCATCTTGAATTAAATAAAGGTTCGGCATTGATTTGTGTCAAAAATTAACACAACTTTTGGAGTATCATTACATTCGAAATCAGTGTGTTGGCATTAAGTAGTTTCTGAATTTAGATACCATTTCTGCATTAAGTTCTGCTTAGTATAAATTTCGGCACATTAGCTTTTATTTTCTGTGTATCAAGTCTGCTGCCATTTCTGTGTGTGTAATTTTTCAGTTAGGTTTAAGCATGGAGTCGGATTAAGATTGAACATACCTAGAAGTGTCTTTATGTACTTGAACTCAGCTTCAATTTGCATGCGGATATGCTTGAATTTTGATCTCTATTGCTGCAATTAGTTCAGTCCTAAATTCCTGGTTCAATTTTGGTTGTTTCTGATTTTACTGTGGTATTCATGTGTATTAAGTTGCCCAAACTTTATTTGAAACCCAAAAACACAAACGACACATAAACACAAGCTCGAATCAAACAAACTCTCGACTAGTCCCTAGGAAAAATACGACATGTGGCCCCTTTACTACGTTTTCATATTTTGATTGCAAAAAGGGTTTCCAGCACATTTATAAATATTCTAAATTCTGATGCTCCCATAATTCGTGACAACTTTAACCTAGTATTTCGGGTCCATCAAAATTTTTGGCGTCGTTGCCGGGGAAGCAACTAGTTGATTTGTTAGATTTTTGCTTGTGTACTTCTGGGCATATCATTTGATTCTATTTTCTGTTGATTTATCTTTTGTATACGGGTACTGCCATTTTTCTTGTTTGTTGTGTGACAGGGCTGTAAGATCAAAATGTTTTCACCAGAGTTCTGTAAAGAGATGAAAGAGGCATTGGTGGAGTTGAAATGTTGGTGTAAGGTGTTGGAATATCAACAAAAGCATAAAGCTCAGTCCTCTACTTACCAGCGGCCGATTCAGCCTACATTTCTGCCACCTCAGCCACAATTTCAGCCTTTCCAGCAATTTCAGCAACCAAATCAAGATTTTCAACAGCCTTATTCGAATTTCCAGCAAGCGAATCAGTTTTTTCAGCCTAATTGTCAGCCAACTCAACCAAATTTCCAACAAATTCAGCCAAATCAACCAAATTTTCAGCAAGATTTTCAGCCCCAATTTCAGCAAATTCAGCCCAACTTTCAGCCACCTTATCAACAAGATCAATCACTTTTTCAAGGAATTCAACAAGGGTACCAATTTAATTCGAATTTCCAACAACCATGTCAATTTCCTCAGCAATTTCACTCTTGCAACTAGAATTTCCAGCCACAAGATCAAAATTTTCAGCCCACTCAAATTCAGTTTTCACCACCACAATTTCAACCTCAGATCCAAGAATTCCAGGGCTACAATTTTCAGCAATCTCCACCAAGTTGTGAACCAAATTTTCAGCAGTTTAATCAGCCTGTTCAACCATTTGATCATCCCCCACAGTTTCCATTTCAGCATGCACAGCCTACTCTTGGTCTTCAGCAGCCTTATGTTACTTTTCAAGACCAACAAGAGCTTGAGGCTCAACAACAAAGGTTTGGGGAAATTGTGCAACAAAGAATTCAAAACCTCAGAAGCCAAATGGGAGAATTGGCTAGTGATTTGAATGAGATAAAAGCCCAAAGATCAGAACAGTTATATTCTCAAGTTGCTTGTAATTCTGAGAGCCCCGGAGTTGATTTTATATCAGTTCAAGGTAACCCTAGTGCATGGCCAAGTCCTTCTTCAAGTGATCTTAGAATTTTGGTGGAAGAAGAAGAAGAAATCATTAAAATCAGGGCACCTACAGCATACATCCCTCCGGAGATTCCTATTCAAAATTCATTTCCAAATTTTCCAGAAGAAGAAACTGAAGCTCCACAGGACCATTTTAGACTTTTATTTTGTGATGATAGTGTTATTGATGGTCCTAATTTTTCTAATATTGTTCTTGCAGATATTACAGGAGAAGCATGCATAGGAGATGATTCCATAGGTGTAGGGGATTGCACTAAGCCGCAGGGACCACCACAATTGACTGGTACATTAGAAGACTCAAAGGATGAACCAAAAAGTCTAGGGACTTGCATAGTGGAAGCAAGCACCCAAGGATCACCTGCTTTAGTTGAGTGTCCACCAGAACCTGAATCTGAAGAGGAGCATGTACTTGATCAGGAGGAGGCCATGGATACATCTACTCTTGTAGAACCTCCAGGTATTCTTCAGCACACTCAGGTAAGTATTTCTCCTCTTTGTTCAGAAAAATTCAGCGAGGTACCTAGTGCTGACTTTATTGTTTATGATGAATTTATTGATATACCTTGTGTAGAAATTGCTTGTGAAAATCCAATAGAGGCACCTATAATTGATGTGGTTTGTTATGATGAGTCACTTGATACCTCTTTTGTGGATATGGATAGTGAAACATTTTTAGAAGTGTCTGAAATTGATGTCATTTATTGTGATGAATCTCTTGCTATATCTTATGCTGAGGTTGAATGTGAAAAACTTATGGAGGTATCTGAGATTGATTTCATTGGCTGTGACACATTGCTTGATACATCCTTGATGGAAAATAATTGTGATATTTCTATTGAAGTGCCAAAAATTGATTTCTTTATTTGTGATGAGTATCTGGATGCAAATTTTGTAGGAAATAATTGTGAAAAATTTATTGAGGCACCAAGAATTGATTTAATTAGATGTGATGCTGATTTGGATACATTTCATGCAGAGACTGATATTATTTTATTTCCTTCTGACCCTGCATGCTTGAGAGAGGTATTAGATTGTTTTACAGGGTCCAGAAGACTTCAGGAGTGGGTGCTCCAACTGAACATACTTCAACCTCCTGGAAGGACTTCTAAAAGGCATAAAGAAGGAGGAGATGATTTTACTTTAATTCGAAGCACTCCATTCCTTCAATGGATTTGAACCTAAATCGCCTGCGACCACCGGAGCAAATTTTTGTAAAGTTCAAGTGTGGGGGAGTCTGAGTTCTCTCAGCCACCCATGTTCCTCCACTACCACGATGGAGGCTACTGCTTGACAGACTCCGTCCACCAGAAATAAAGGGGAGATTGTTCTTTCTTGTATTTTCTTTTATTTCATTTTTCATTTTCATGCTTCCTAGAATTAGAATTTTCCTTTGAATTGAGTCTTTACTAATAAATGCATGAGTAGAGTAGAATGCATAGGAGTCATTGTAAATACCTTGTTATTTCTTTTCGCACTTTTTCTTGCATGATTAGGAATAAATGTATCCCTCTAGATTATCTCCATAGCATTTTAGAGTCTTTTAAAAATAAATTAAATTTGGTTGTTAAAACTTAGGGTTTGAGCTTATGGATGAATTCTTGGATGCTTGAGTACTACCTTGCTTTAGATTCTTAATTGATGATTTGAGATGAATTGTTTTTGCCTAGTGAGAATTACCCTTATATTTGTGATACACATATGTTATTGTACTCTAGAACTTGCTTAGGTTCTTTCAAAATCATATTTCAATGATTAGATCACATCTATAGAGACTAATTACTTTGTTTACCTTTCCATATCAATTTTGGCAAAAATCATGTCTATTCTATTTGTCTTTCTTTATTCCTACTCCTAACCCCATTTTTTCTATGGATTTGTATGCTTGGGATGTTTTCTTAATGCTATTTTGCCCGAGCAGACAAAGATTTAAGTGTGGGGGAGTGACTAAAGTTTTGGAATTATTTTGGAGCAAGGATGCATTTCATGTCAAAAAGAAAAAAAATTTTGCCAAGTTGAAGCCAAAAGGTGCCAAGTGAGTTGAGTTTGGTATCAAAAATGAGTCAGAAAATTTTTTCTGTGAAGAATAACTTGAGTCGAAAGTGGCTTGGATCAAGAATTGGGAAGTTAAGATCAGCAACCTTTTGTAGGAAGTCTGAAATTCAGCTGTTCTTTGTAGAAAAATCAGAAATGTGTTGGGAGAAGCTGAATTGCAGCTGTACCGAAGCTGAAAAGAAGCTTAAAGGCTGTACAAAAGCTAAAAAGAAGCCAAAAATCTGAGCTGAATTGCAAGTATAGCTGCTGAAATGAGTAAGCTGCAAACTATTGAATATCTTGAAGGAAATAGGATGAAATCAGAATACTAACATAAAGGAATGCTAGAGAGGCAGTTTGTGCCAAGTTGAGGCTGAAATTAGATTTTCCAAGGCTATGAATCAGGGCACAAGTTCGGAAATGCATCAAAGAATATTGAGAACACCAAATGCTGACCAAATCTGGAAGAAATGTGGATGCTAGCAACTCTGATCAGCACACAGAAAAAAAAATACTGCAAGGGCTGAAATTCGAATTGCTAATCAGCCATTTTCAAGTGGAACAATCCGAATTCTCCACTACACTATGTGATTCTAACCAATGCTAATTATTTAAGAAACCAGATGATTCTGCCGTGGAGCTGAAACTGAAAGAAAAAAAAAGGAAAACAGTTCGAAAGAAGAAAAAAAGAGAACAAAGGAGAAGCAAAATGGCACACAAGGGAGTTCGGCACCATTGAATTCAGTGGAGTTTTTCTCATCCAAATCCAAGCCTTGCATCACTATATTCTGACCTTACTAGAGAGAAAGAAAAAAAATCAAAAAAGAAAAGAGAAGAAAGAAAAGTTGGCACGCAATAGGCAAACTTGGCACAAGGAAATCAAGGAAGTTTTCTTCATCAAATAAAGGAATTTTGAAGGGCTTGCCAAACTTATCTCACAGAAACTGATGAAGAGAAGCAAAGTGCATTGGAAACATCTTGAGCAACCAAGTCTCCCACTTTATCAATTTTTCCATTTTCTTGGCTTTTACTCCATTTCTTACCATTTTCCATGTTTTCCTTGTTTTTGTAGATGTGATCCTAATCATGATAATGGTGGAGAGTAGATAATAAGCAAGCCTATGGTAGTGCAAGAAGCATGTGTGTTTGAGTGAGCTCCACTTCCATCATCAACTTAGAACTTAAGGAGAGAGCCACCAAAATTTCCTTGAAAGGCTAGTGAGTTAAATTCATCTCAATGACTCATGAAGGATGAAAAGGCTAAGTTGTTGATTTAAGGACAAGATACTAATCCATAGAGCTTAGATTTTTAGAATTGACAACCTTAGGTAATTTCTTTTCATTTGCTTCTAATTATGCTTAAGAAAATCTAGGGGATACATATTAGTAGTTTCGCGAGACGCTCAAGCTTAAGTGTGGGGGAGTTGATAAGTACCATTTTATTGATTATTTTAGTTGCTAAAATCCAAGTTTGACCCATGTTTTACTTGCTTAATTGTGAATTTACCCTAGGTTCTAGACTTACTTTATTTTGGACTTAATTGAAATCTTTACATATTTGGATTATTTGGCCACTAAATTTTTGATCTAATTTTTGTAGGCATGAAAGGATCATGGACCTAGGGCATACTGGGTCAAACTTGAGTCGGAAGTGGACCCGGATCGAGTTATCAAGCTTCGGATTAATCTGGGTCGTCCGATTCAAAAGCGGCTAGATCTGAACCATCTGGGACCATCTGAAGCAATCCAAGCTAGGGTTAGGGCTGATCAAGCACTCTGATCAAGATCTGAAGGTTTCATCCCAATCAGAGCTCATTCAACCGTTGGATCAAGCTCGGAGGGCTCTAGATTGTTCATTTAAAGATTAGGTTGATCTGGACCATCCGTTGCAAATCTGGAGGATCCGAGCTACCACGAGGCAGATCCTGACCCCTGATCATCATCATCAAAGTTTGGGTCAGATCGGATGAAGATCAGCCGTTGGATTTCCTCAAATCAATCTGGGCCGTCCATTATTAAGTACTTAATCAAAAATTTCCCAGCTCTTCCTTGTCGCGTCTTCCTGCCGCAACATTCTTCTTCGTTGTTCTTGTTTTCTTCAGCTAGTTTCTTCAATCCAAGGGGCGCGACCCCTCAATTCTTTGTTAGATCAATTCTAGGTCATTGGGAGGTTCTCGGTGAAGTTTCAGCTCAAATTGCCCAAGAACAGAGCCGAGTGAGGGTTTCCTCGGCTCTGCCATTTGATGCTTCGATCTCGTTCGCTCATTTCATCCACCGAGCTATTCAGAGGGGTTCCCTGAAGTGCTCTGGATCATCCCAACTCATCATCGACAGCTGGATTGAAGGAATTGATGGGATTTCATTTGAGCAGAGTTGAGCTGGATTCGATTGCAGAGCTGTTTTCATGATTTGTGAGCTTACGGGTTCGAGGCCAGCCCTTGCGTGACGAACAAGGAGATTTGAGCTAGGGAAGGATTGAGGTTAGATTTCATTAGTTAATTTCAGTTTTAGCTGTAATTTCAATTCTGCAATGTTGTTTTCTGAATTTTGTATCAGACTTTAATTTCTTTCTGATTCGTTCTGCTTAAATTAGGTTTCATTTTGCAAGTAGTTAGCTAGTGAATTTGTTTAGTGAACAATAGTTTGTAATTTTAGTTTAATTCTCGTTTCATTGCTGCGTTTCAGTTTTACTAGTTGCGTGCCAATTTCTTTTCTTCTCCTGCGTATCAGATTTTATCTTGATGTCCTGATCTTGTATCAAGTAAGTTTAGTTGTTATCTTTTGAACTCCCCTTGAAGATTGTTTCAATTCGCATGGCAAATGATCTCGAGTTCTGAATTTAATTCCCAAGGCTGCGAATTAGCTTGTGTATCAGCCGGTGCAGCAATTCTGTTCTGCGTGCCAGTTACTTCTGATTTTGCAGTTTCCTTTGCATTTAATTTCTGTCTAGGTTTGATGCTCTGAATCAGAGAAACAATTAGTGTGATAATGCATTGGATCTAAGTTTGTTTTGCATCTAGATTTCTACCTGAATTTTTGCTCAGTTTGCTCTTGTAGCAGTTTCTGAAATCAATTTCAGGTTTCCTGCGTATCAGTCTTGTGTTCTTATGTGTATCTGAGCTGTCTTTGAATTTTATCTGAATATTAGATTAGAATACTTGATTGTAGTGGCTTGATTAAGCTCTGAATCCAATTTGTTGTTTCTTGGCATTAGTTTCTTGAAATATTGCATTCCATTTCTGAATCCCTGCACACTGCATTCAGATTCAGTTTAAATATGTTCTGAACTGATCAATACATTGATTTCTGCTGCATCTCTTCCTTTTCCTCAACATAGCATTTCACTCACAGCCTTTCCTTCCAAGCTGAGTTGCAGTGACAGTTCTAAAGTATCAGTTACAATTTTGGCACTTAAATTTCATTTCGGCACATGAGTTCCCTTCATTTGGTATCAAGTTGTTTTGATTTAATTGCTTCCGTTTTGGTATCAAGTGAAGTTTCGGTTTTAGGTGGAAATTCCTGAAGTTCAAAACAATTCATACTTTGCGTTTGCATTTGGAATCAGATTTGTTTTCCAAAAAATTGGTTAAGTACCTTGTTTGATTCGGTTTACCATTAGTTGAGTCCTTTAGTGTCAACTTCTTGTTTAGTTCATTGGATTAAGTTTCTCTCCTTTTCATTGTGATTGCATTCCCAATTGTAAACCAAACCCAAATTTTATTTGAAACCCAAAATTCATAAACGACACATAAATACAAGCATCGAATCAAATCAACATCAACTAGCCCTAGGAAAAATACGACCTGTGGCCCCTTTACTACGTTTTCATTCTTTGATTGCAAAAAGGGTTTCCAGCTTATAAATATCTAAATTTAAGACCCACATTCGTGACACCTAGTTTGGGTCCGTCAAGAATGTTCTGAGCCCCTTTACGATGCCCTTAGAGGCGCCTACCAACCAGCTCATCCCCAACTTCAGGGGCACATCCTCCTCCTGGAGTCGGGATGACGCGCCGAGGAGCCAGGGCGACCTGAGAGGAAGGGCCTTGAGTGCCTCAGTTGGGCCCCTGGCCAACTTGCATGAGTCTCTCCTGAAGGTAAGTGTACTTGTTTTTTCTTGTTGTCCTTGCTCATGTTTTCTAACCCTTATTCTTCGATGCAGGTCGCTTATGACTACCTCACCGCAGGCCGACAGTTGTATTGCAGGCGAGAGATCGATCCTCTGATCCGCATAGCAGCCGCATCAGAGGCAGAGGTCTATCGTGCTCGTAGGGCGGGTCTCATGCAGGCGGAGGTCAGCAGAGCCCTCAGGGCTAAAGTGGTGTATTACATGGACTCCCTGCTGGCCTCCGAATCTGTACTGCATAGCTCTCGCCATCGGGACCGTCTGATGTCAGAGAGGGTCATTCCCCTTTCAAATGACCTGCGCAATTTGGCCCAGGAGCGGGAGCGACTCCAGGCCCGAGAGAAGAAGTTGTCCAGGGACGCCCATCTCTGGAGTCTTCGGCGGAAGCCCTGAATGGTCGAATACAAAAACAAACATACCAACTGGCCTAGAAGGAATCTATGATAAAGGCGGCAGCTGATCACATGTCCGACCTCTAGGAGGACATCGCCCGGGCCAATTCAGAGATCTTCGCCAACTCCGAGAGGCTCAAGGAAGCCTTGGAAGATAGAGACCAAATGTCCTCTGAGGTGGCCCAGTTGAAGGCTGCTAAGGATGAAGCCGAGGCTGAGCTGCAACGCTACAAGGCTGACAAGGCATCCCGATCGAGAGAGACCGAGGTAGAGCTCAAGGCCAGGTTTCTACAGTCCGATGAATTTGGCGACATTCTGGCTGGACAAGTCCTGAAGCGCCTGAAACAGGGCTTTAACGGTGCCATCCAGCAGCTCCAGAAGGCTCAATTGCTCAAGACGAACGCAGACTTGAGCTTTATGAGTGTTAGCCAGGTTTGGGATGAGCTCTCACCCGAAGAGAAGGAACTATAGGAGCTCTTCCCCCACCTGCATTATGTGTCTCCCCTTTTTTTTTTGCTTTTTACTTGTTTTTCTCTCTTCCATGTACTTCTAATGTAATCATCTAGCTGGAATGAAAAAGATTTTGTTGGGGCAATCGACCCAAGTATGATCAAGTGGATCATAGGTTTTGATGTGTGTGTGTCAATATGCTTAAGTTAGGGTTTCATGTTGATCTAATATGTGTATGTGAGTGTGCGGGTTTGCAGGATACACATAGACTTAGCTGGACGTCTTCGGGTCCGGTGAAGGATGGTGTGTAGAGACAAGTCGTGGGCTTGTATACATCCGAGAGACCTTGGACAAAGCAGGGACGATGAGCTGAGAGAAGCGGACTTCGAGACATATGCGAAGGATGACATGGGGGTATAAGTCGCGGTCTTGCATGCATCCGAGGGGCGAGAGCCAAAGTCAAAGAGGGCTTGAAGGCGACAGATCGAGGCTGCTGGAGCAGGGACGATGAGCTGTGGGAAGCGGACTTCAAGGCATACGTGAAAGGTGGCATGGGAGACAAGCCGCGGGCTTGCATGCATCCGAGGGACGAGAGCCAAAGTAGAAGAGGGCTTGAAGGCAGCAGGTTGAGGCTGCTGGATGAAGGGTCAACTGAGTCGTGAGAATTCGAGTGCTGAGAGAACTGTACTCGGGAAGGGAAATCCTAGGGTTCGAGTGCTAAGAGAATTGTACTCGGGAAGGGAAACCTTAGGTGGCAGTCGATTGATGCTTGATCAGTCGACTGAGGTAGAGCACAGAGAGATCAGTCGACTGGTGTCGACCAGAATGCAAATCGTCAGGCTGTGACATTTGAATTCTTGAAGACTAGTCGACTGCCCCAGGGGCAGTCGATGTTGAGGCAATCTGTGGTCCGGAGTGACCAAGTGTTTTGATGTTTGGGCAAAGGGTTTAAGTTAGGTTTACCCTTGTGATCTTATATGTGTATGTTGAGTGTGCAGGTTGTACAGGTTACACATATGGACTTCACTGGACGGTCTCGGTACGGTGAAGGGTGGCATGGAGACAAGCTGGAGGCTTGTGTGTACCCGAGGGACCTTGGAGAGCAGGGACGATGAGCTGATGGGCGCGGACTTCGAGACATGCGTGAAGGATGGCATGGAGGCAAGCTGGAGGCTTGCGTGCATCCGAGGGATGGGAGCCGAAGATGAAGAGGGCGCGAAGGCAAGAGTCAAGGCTGCCGATGAGGAGTCAATCGAGTCGTGAGGGTACGAGTGCAGTGTGATTATACTTAAGAAATCCTAGGGTTTGAGTGTGGAGTGGAATGTACTTAGGAAGGGTAACCTTAGGTGGGTGAGTAGACCAGTTGACTGGCCTGGGGGCAGTCGACTGATGGAACTCACAGAAATGTCTCAACCCTGGGACCAGTCGACTGCCCAGGGGGCAGTCGACTGGTAGGTGGCTGGTGAGTTGGCTGAGAATTCGAATGTTGGGATGCAACGGTCGAATTTCAGTGGCACCAGTCGACTGCCCTGGGGGCAGTCGACTGGTGGTGAGGGTTTCGGCCTGAGCCCTATTTAAAGAGGACTTCGTGGTGGCTGAGATCCTTGACAAATCTTGTCTTGGCTAAAGGCAAGATAGTAGTCTTTGTGCTCAGTGCTTTGTTTGTGTTTGTGGCGAGGTTTCTCCACCCACAAGGAGCGACGAGGACTAGCCGGAGGTTATCTGGGGATTGATCCACTGACGGATTCTTGGATTAGTCACCTATCCGGGGTGAATACCAAGTAAATCTTCCGTGTTAGCATTGGTTAGTATTTGTTTTATTATTTTATTTGTATTTCCGCTGCGCTAACAATTTTGTAGAGAAAACGACGAAGAAATCCTATTCACCCCCCCCCCTCTAGCATCGCCATCAATCTATCAATCGACTGGTAACGGTCAGAACACTATCGAGCACTATTTAAGAGGGCTCGTTTTTCGCTGTTCTTTCTCAGCAAAACAAGCTTGGTCAAAGCCTGTTAGTAGCCTACAAGTGCTTAGAGATTGTCCAAGGATTGTGACGAGGTTTCTCCACCTACAAGGAGCGACAAGAGCTAGCCGGAGGTGTTCTGGGGAATCATCCACCGAAGGATCGGGATCGTCCACCTTACGGACAGCCGTGGAGTAGGAGTTTCATCTCCGAACCACGTAAATTGGTGTGTCTTTCTTAGTTGTTAGTTTTAGTTTGTGTTATTCCACTTGTACACTAACAACTTGTAGGAATAAGAATCGAAAAGTAGCTATTCACCCCCCCCCCCCGGTCTAGCTAAACGACAAGGTCTCAACAAGTGGTATCAGTAAGAGGTTCGCTCATTTACGGACTAACCGTCGTGAGAGCAAAAAGCTAGTGGAAATGGCTATTGAAGAAAGATTAGGAGACGACATCAATGTTCCACCTCCCTATGATCGCGAGAATTTTAAGTATTGGAGGATGCGGACAAAGACATGGTTCGGGATGGATTTGAACTTCATGATCGTACTCGAAGAGTCATTTGAAGTTCCAAAAGATAAACACGGGAAAAGGCTCCAACCACGGTATTGGAATAAGGAGCAACAAACTCAATCAAAGGTAAACGAAAAGGTAATTTCAATATTACTTAATATTTTACCTAATGATATAATTAGTGGTGTAGGTGAATACAAGAATGCACACGAATTATGGAGCAAGGTATCAGCATTGCATGAAAATCCTACACAAGTCTAAGTAGTGGAAGAGCTCAAGGAAATGAGCTCAATGGTCCAAGAAGAGGAGAAGGATCAATCGGATGAAGAAAAAAGTTCAACATCTGAAGAGGAGGAGAAAGAGGCATCCATCTCCTCAAGTGAAGTGGCACAAGAAAGTAAAGAATCATCCACTTCATCAAAGGGAGAAGAGGAAGTCTCTACTTCAAGGATTGAGGGGGAGGAGAGACCAACCTCGATACCGGAGCAAGAAGAAGCATCCACCTCCACCAAAGCAAAGTCAAAACACCACATCATTTGCTTTGGATGCAACAAGAAGGGTCACTACAACGACAAGTGTCCATTAGGTAAAAAGGAGGTAAACTCTAAACCCAAGTCAATTCATTTAAAATCTAACATGGGTTGTAGGGAAAGGAAGGAGAAAAGACACATTAGGTGTTACATGTGTGGTGAACTAGGACACTACCACACCAAATGCTCAAAGAAAGGAGAACTCAAGAAATTGGAGCATTTGAAGAGGTGGGAGAAGAAGGAAAAGAAGAAATGCTCATATCAAGGGGGAGCTACAAGGATAAGGGAGGTAATCCCTAACGTTAAGTATGTTTCAAATTCCTCTATGTGTGCTAGAAATAATGAAAATGATTTGTCTATGCATAATTTTGATTTTAGATATCATGATAAACATAGGGCTAATGTTACATCTCAAAACCCTAAGAAATTTATGTATCATGTTAAACCTAGAATTTTTAAACCTAAGGACCAAGACATTAATCCAAAGAAAGGGAGGCATATGCCTAGACAAATGGCTAGATCTAGAAATGTCCAAGATGAACATGGTGATGTTAGGGTTAAAAATCTAGAGAGGGAAAATCAAGCTTTAAGGGCAAAGCTTGACAAATTAGAGAAAACTCTAGAAAGATTCATTAGTGGATTTAAGGGCTTAGGCATGGTGTCGGGTAGTCAAAATCTCGAAAATGATAGATCGGGTACCACAAAATGTAGCATTTTGGCTACCCGACACCATGTTTAAGCCCTTAAATCCACTAATGAATCTTTCTAGAGTTTTCTCTAATTTGTCAAGCTTTGCCCTTAAAGCTTGATTTTCCCTCTCTAGATTTTTAACCCTAACATCACCATGTTCATCTTGGACATTTCTAGATCGGATACCGAAAATGATAGATTCCGATCATCACCATGGCTATCCGAAAATGATAGATCGGATACCGATCTAGTAGATCAAATGCTATGGAAAAGTCATATGCAAGGATGTCATATGACTATAGCAACGAGAAGGCCAAAAATGACAAGGAAAAGTCATTTAGAGGAGAGAAGAAGAATTTAACCAAGGACAAAATGTATAAAGTTAGGAAAGCTAGGGTTGTAAGTCAAGAAATACCGGAAGTACACATGTGTGATCTTGCAATTATAGATGAGTCACCTAGGAAGGTGGCTAAGGTTAAGAGCTCAAGGAGGAGCTCTAGGAGTCAAGTTAGGATCCATGATCAATGGATCTCAAGAGGGTTTCTCCAAAAGGACAAGATGAATTGTGAGAGGTGCCAAAGGATTTGGAGACAAATTTGAATCTTAATCCTAGGAAGTTGGTCCACTAAAAGTATGGTTCATGCATAAAAATATGAAGTTGGAACCATATTGCATGAAAATTAGTTTTTAATGTATATATGTCATATAAATCAATGCTAAGGATGCATTGAGGTCAGAAATGAAAAGATACATCAAGGAGAGATCAAAACTAGGACTTTAGGTCAAGATTCAATTGAACCATTTAGATAGTTTTGAGTTTTGTGTCAATCTTAGGATAAGTGATAGATACATGGGTAAATATATTTTTCCCAAGTAGACACGGGTACCATAAAATTTGAAATTTTTTGGAGATTTATGAAATTTTTGGTGCATTTCTGAAGTTGGGTTAGAAATGCTGAAATTAGGGTATCAGTCAACTAATGTAGAGGCAGTCGACTGATCCAGTTTAAATCAGAAACTAGGATCCTCAATACAGCAGTCGACTGATCCATCATCAGTCGACTGATCTTTCTGTTTAGTTCATCAGTCGACTAGCCCTGGGGCAGTCGACTGATGCAGGGAATCTTTTAAAAGAACAGCCGCGCGGGGGCGGCTGGTCCTAGGGTTTCAGTGCTGCCCTTGCAATTTCTCTTCTCCCTTAAACTCCCCAACAGCTCTAAGCCTTCCCAAGGTCCTGAAATCGAGTTTCTAGCCCTCCTTCATCTTAGATCTGAGTCTAGGGCAAGAAAAACACCCTTCTTGAGTCAACCTTGAGCATTAGCCATCATGCAACGGCTGGAGAAACGGTAATGAATCATTTGCTATATTTTTCTCATTTGGTTCATGATTCATGACTAACTCTTCATTTTGTGCATGCTTGCCTTGTTTTTCCTCTTGGTTGTGTCATTTTTGGTACATGCATATGGTGGTTGCATTTAGGGCTAGGTCAAAGAAAAGGGTTGGTGAGGGATCATCCCAACAGCATTCCTTAGATCCTGCGACACCTTGGTTCCGTTCTAAGGCTTGCCAGCGGGTATTTAACAATGTTGACTTCATTTTGATGAATTGTAGATATCTCAACCAATCGTATTTTCAGGAGATCACTCCTCACATTATTGAGATAATCACTTATTTTGGGTTAGAAAAATTAGTATACTGCCAGCATTATGTCAACTTTGACATATGCAAGAAGTTCTATGTCAATCTTACATGTGTTAATACAAATGACGGGACATATGAGTCTATGGCACAGGGGGTTACCATTCCCTTTACACATGCATTATTAGGATCATTTTTAGGGTGTAGGATTTCGTATAACCCGTTTACATGTTTCTCCACTGTCACTGAGCCATTGACCTTGCCCAATGTCACCATTGATCAAATTCATCGTCATTATTTCAATAATCCTCGACCTCCTCTAGAGCGGATCTTTATAGCTAGGCGTATGAGTCCAGTTAGCAACATGTTGTATAAAATCGTCCTAGACTACATTCTGCCCATTGTCACCAAGGGAAGGTCGAAGATCTGGCTACCTCACTTGGTGATGATGTATGCATTAGAGAGGAGACTCGACATAGGCATCACCCGCCATATATTCGCCTCCATTGTCCATTTTTTGCATGACGTAAATAGGAAAATCTAAATGTCATTCGATCATATTTTGACCGAATTCTTTTTGTTTAAAGGTATTAGAACCACTAGGGGTCAGGTACATCAACTGTCTAAGGACTATGACCAGATTGGTTCTTAGTAGCTCTCCTTAGTTGGGATTGAGAGGCGACAGGGAGTGCTGGTTTAGAGACGTCATCCTGATTCCTCCAGCTCTGATGATGATGAGGATGAGGAGGCTGCTCCTGCTGGGACTACAGAGGAGCGGCTCTCCCGACTAGAGACAGAGAGGCATGGACTTAGGGAGGACTTCCAGAGTTTCTAACAGCGGCAGGTTGCTATTCAGGGGGAGGTTCACGGTCTCGTGGAGGACTTTCAGGGTTTCCACCAGCGACAGGATGATATGTACGAGATGATACAGCGCTAGAACCTTATGTATCAGGCCCCTCCTCCTCCTCCTCCTCCAGGCGATGATATGTAGTCTTAGCATGATTTGGTGATGATGGTGTTGATAGTTTATTTAGCTTAGGCATTTTTATTATCTCTTAAACACTATATTTGACATTGTAATATTTGAGGATTTCGGGACTATGGCCTGTGTAGCACTTATTTATACTTTGGTATTACTTATATGAACTTTTAACTCATGTCTAGGTATTGTTTATATGAAATGTTATTATCTTGCTATTATGGTTATAGGAAAATTTTCAATATATGTCTTCTATCTAGAGATTAAGGTAAAAAAAAGGGGAGCTTTCATCATTTGTTTTGTCTTGAGTATTTATATAAGGAAAAGGGGGAGATTTGAAAACATTTCCATGTTTTAAATGATATAGGATAGATTTGGAAACACATGGGTTCAAATCTAGGATAGAAGATTGATACAAAATGGATTGTTTTCAAGGAATTGGAATTTTTGTCAAAAAGTCAAGCATATTTGGTATTTTCACGAAACTATATTTTTTAGGATAGAATACATCATAAGAAATATACTTGCAAAATTTTAAATTTTTTTGAATTTTGTGGAATTTGTTAAGAGTTTCTGAATTTCGGCTGAAAATTCAGACTTCTATGTTGGGACAGTCAACTGATCTTTCTATGGGGTTGTGGTTTGCAGGCACTAGTCGACTGGTAACTGACGCAGTCAACTGGTGCTGCTGATTTCTAGTTTCTGGAGGTTTTCAGAAATAGGAAGGTGTTCTCATTGATACCAGTGGTAAGTATTACTTGGGGCAATCGTTTTGATGGTGTCAAAGAGGAAGAACTTGTGGTTTAAAATTATTTTTAACTTAACTTGTGGAGTTAGTTTTTTTAACTTAATTGGTGGTTATGGAAAATTGAAAAGTATGTGAAGGGCATAGGTTAAGGGAGAGAATGCAAGTTTATGCTTCTTAATTTACTATGTCTTTAATTTTCAATTCTTATTATTATACCTAACTTAAACATATTGTCATACATCAAAAACGGGGAGATTGTTGGGGTAATCGACCCAAGTATGATCAAGTGGATCATAGGTTTTGATGTGTGTGTGTCAATATGATTAAGTTAAGGTTTCATGTTGATCTAATATGTGTATGTGAGTATGCGGGTTTGTAGGATACACATAGACTTAGCTGGACGTCTTCGGGTCCGATGAAGGATGGTGTGTGGAGACAAGCCGTGGGCTTGTATGCATCCAAGGGACCGTGGACAAAGCAGGGACGATGAGCCAAGAGAAGCGGACTTCGAGGCATACGCGAAGGATGACATGGGGGGATGAGTCGCGGGCTTGCATGCATCCGACGGGCGAGAGCCAAAGTCGAAGAGGGCTTGAAGGCGACAGATCGAGACTGCTGGAGCAGGGACGATGAGCTGAGGGAAGCGGACTTCGAGGCATACGTGAAGGGTGGCATGGGAGACAAGCCGTGGGCTTGCATGCATCTGAGGGACGAGAGCCAAAGTCGAAGAGGGCTTGAAGGCAACAGGTCGAGGCTGCTGGATGAAGAGTCAACTGAGTCATGAGAATTCGAATGCTGAGAGAACTATACTCGGGAAGGGAAATCCTAGGGTTCAAGTGATGAGAGAATTGTACTCGGGAAGGGAAACCTTAGGCGACAGTCGACTGATGCTTGATCAGTCGACTGAGGTAGAGCACAGAGAGATCAGTCGACTGGTAGAGGATCAGTCGACTAATGCAGTTGACTGGGTAGTCGACTGGTGTCGACTAGAATGTGAATCGTCAGGCTGTGACATTTGAATTCGTGAAGACCAGTCGACTGCCCCTGAGGCAGTCGACTGGTAATGGTCAAAACAGTATCGAGCATTATTTAAGAGGGCTCGTTTTTCGCTGTTCTTTCTCGGCGAAACAAGCTTGGTTAAAGCCTGTTAGTAGCCTATAAGTGTTCAGAGATTGTCCAAGGATTGTGGCGAGGTTTCTCCACACACAAGGAGCGACAAGAGCTAGCCGGAGGTGTTTCGAGGAATCATCCACCGAAGGATCGGGATCGTCCACCTTATAGACAGCCGTGGAGTAGGAGTTTCATCTCCGAACTACGTAAATCGGTGTGTCTTTCTTAGTTGTTAGTTTTAGTTTTTGTTATTCCGCTTGTACACTAACAACTTGTAGGAAGAAGAATCGAAAAGTAGCTATTCACCCCCCCCCCTCTAGCTAAACGACAAGGTCTCAACAATTTTGTCTGATTCTGTCTTGAACACTTTAAGGATATCCCTCTCTGGAAGGCATGTCTTTTGCGTCGTTTTCTTTTATTCTGTGGCACTTTGTGAAGACATACTCGGAATTGAATGACTTGCTTCAGCATTCCGAGCTGGTGTTGCGTTACATCAAGTGAAGGGTCGAGCTGTTGTAGCCACATGGATGTGACTTTTAGCTCAGCGGCCACAAGGAGAGAACGAGGCTAAGGAAATGTCCCTTCAATGGAGGAGAGCTCGAGTAGAGGAGCGGCCTAGCCCCCAGCCTCCTCGGCTGAGGTTAATGATCATACCGCCCATATGTACTTGCATTTTGTGTTTCCTTCAGATGTCATCCTCAATGTACTCTATTCATATGTTGCGGGTTCCCTGACAATAGTTAAACTTCATGCTTGTTTCAATGTCTAATAGTGTTCTTCTATATCTTGTTGCCTGTATGATGGCTTCCGTCCCCTCTGTATGACGACAGACCCTCCTTGGGGTCATGGTTAGGGGTAGCAGGGTTTTTGCAGCGCCTGCTCGGGCATCCTCAGCACCATGACTAGGTCTACTCACCCTGAGCATCCACAACACCACGAGACAGTAGGATTTTTAATGCTCCTGGTCGGCCATCCGCAGCACCACGACTATACCTACTCACCTCAAGCATCCGCAGCACCATGAGGCAGTAGGACTTTTCAGCTCCTATCTGGGCATCCGCAACACCACGGCGAGGCCCACTCACCTCGAGCATCTGCAGCATCGCGAGGTAGTAGAGTTTTAGCAGCTCATGGCCAGGCATCCGCAGCACCACGGCCAGGCCTTGTCACCTTGGGCATCTGCAGTACCGCAAGGTAGTAGTGGTTTAGCAGCTCCTGGTCGGGCATCTGCAGCACCACGGCCAGGCTTACTCACCTCGGGCATCCGCAGTATCACGAGGTAGTAGGGGCTAGCAGCTCCTGACCGGGCATCCACAGCACCACGGTCATACCTACTCACCTCGACATCCATAGTACC
Organism: Boesenbergia rotunda; assembly: GCA_024364735.1. Taxonomy (NCBI): domain Eukaryota; kingdom Viridiplantae; phylum Streptophyta; class Magnoliopsida; order Zingiberales; family Zingiberaceae; genus Boesenbergia; species Boesenbergia rotunda. The sequence goes on along the minus strand of JAGFNQ010000807.1, from coordinate 816,777 downwards.
GAAAGGCAGTAGGGTTTCTTCAGCTCACGGTTAGGCATCTGCAGCACCACGGCCAGGTCTACTCACCTCAGGCATCTGCAGCACCATAAGGTAGAAGGGTTTTTTCAGCTCCTGGTCGAGCATCCACAGCACCACGGCCATGCCTGCTCACCTCGGGCATCCGCAGCACCACGAGGTAGTAGGGCTTTTTTAGTTCCTGGTCGGGCATCCGCAGCACCACGAGGCAATAGGATTTTTTCAGCTCCTGGTCGGGCATCCACAGCACCACGACCAAGCCTACTCACCTCAAGAATTCGCAACACCGTGAGGTAATAGGGTTTTAGCAGCTCCTGGCCAGGCATCCGCAGCACCACGGCCAGGCCTACTCACCTCGGGCATCCGCAGCACGGCGAGGTAGTAGGGTTTTAACAGCTCCTAGTCAGGCATTTGCAGCACCACGACTAGACCTACTCACCTCGGGCATCCGCAACACCACGAGGTAGTAGGGTTTTTTCAGCTTCTGGTTGGGCATCCGCAGCACCACGACCAGACCTACTCAACTCGGGCATCCGCAGCACAACGAGGCAGTAGGGCTTTTTCAGCTCCTAGTTGGGCATTCGCAGTACCACGACCAGGCCTACTCACCTTGGGCATCCGCAACACCACGAGGGAGTAGGGTATTTTCAGCTCCTGGTCAGGCATCCGCAGCACCACGGCCAGGCCTACTTACCTCGGGCATCCGCAGCACTACGAGGTAGTAGGGTTTTACAGCTCCTGGCCGGGCATCCGTGACACCACGGCGAGGCCCACTCACCTCGGGCATCTGCAGCATCGCGAGGTAGTAGGGTTTTTAGGCAATTGTATTGGCTCTTCATGGTGAGACATCTCGTTTATTTCATAATTGACAATGCAAGGCAGCAGGAATACATAAACAAGCACATATTGTATCTCACAAATCTCACCGGGTGCGGTATGGTTGGAGATAATTGGCATGCCACGACCTCTCAAGCTTCTTGCCCTTATTGTCTTGTAGATAGTACCTCCGGCTAGCTTTCTGACGATGATGTAAGGTTCGCTCCATTGCGGCTTGTGTTTCTCGGGCTCCCCTACTGGCTTGATTCGTTTCCAAAACATTGTCCCCGACTTGAAAGATTCGAGCGATTATTCGGCGATTGTATGCTTGCTGCATGCGCTACCTGTATACTACTAGCTGGGTAGCCACTTTGTCCCGTACCTCTGACACAAGATCCAGGTCGATCGGCCGCTCCTAATTATTTTCCTCGTTGTTGTAGTGCTGCCGCCGGGTTGACTCTTCACCGACCTCCACCGGGATTACCACCTCCACGCCATACACCATATTGAAAGGACTCTGTCCTGTTCCTTCCCTAGGAGTTGTGTGGTAGGACTATAGAATACTCGGGAGCTCTTCTACCCAGCTACCTCCAACATGGTCTAGCTTTATCTTAAGCCTCCTGACGATCTCTCGGTTGACGACTTCTGCTTGGCCATTGCCCTGGGGGTAGGCGACTGAAGTGAAAGCTTGGCGAACGCCTAGCCCTTCACACCATTCCTTGAGTTTGTGCCCGACAAACTGTCTGTCATTGTCTGACACCAACTTGTGAGGGATGCCAAACCTGCAGACGATGTCCTTCCATAGAAATTTAATCACTGTGGCCTCCGTGATGTGTGCGAGAGGCTCAGCTTCCACTCATTTGGAGAAATAGTCCACCAGGACCAGCAAGAACTTCTTTTGCTGGGGTCCGATCACTACAGGAAAAAATGCTTTTAATGACATTGAAAAGTGTCATCATATATTACTTATACTGACATTTTTGATATAGTGACATTAAGTTAAAATGTCCTCTATAGTGATGTCGTCTAAAGTCTTATTACTTATGACAATTCTTAATGTCACTATAAAATAAAAATAGTGACAATACTAATAACATGAATAATTGTTATAGTGACAAAAAATAATGTCACTATAAGATTTGTAATGACATTTATATATGTTGTTTTATTATAGTAATGATGACAAATTTATATGTCCTTTAAAATTATTTATCAAGACAATTATAAGTGTCTTGAATTTTATTTATAATCATAATAAAAAATATCACTAATGATAGTTTATAAAGTTAATTTAAAATGTCACGTTATGTAATTTATAGTGACACATATAAATATTTGTTATATTAGTCTATAAGGACATTTAAAACTATCATTAATAGTTATTTATTATGACATTTTAAAATATCTTCATATAAGTTTTACAATGATATTTTTATCTACATGATTTGATGTTCTATTGTGACATAAAAAATATCATATATTAATAAATATCTCACTCATTTTCAATATTTTCATGATATAAATATTTACGCATATAACTAATTAACATAAACACAAATAAAAATTTTTAATTGAAATTAAAGTGCTAATCAATAATTGCCAATTTTTTTACAATACAAGACTATCAAATTTGTCACCTCAAAAAATATCTATACACTAATCACAATCACAAATGTACCCAATGTATTTAGTCTAAGAACTAGCAAAAAATTAAATCTCTCTTAAAGCAAAACATAACCAAACTTCTAAACTTTACTGCATCTTCAATCTTCAACCATCACATCTTAAATAAAATCCAATATTCCTGTCACCTACAAAAAAAATCATATATTAATTAGTTTGTGTAAATGAAATAAAATTAAAGAAGTATATAATAAAGAAAAAATATATATATAATCTAGATCTAGATTTTTTTCACAAGCTAAGTTAACTAATTAAGTAAACTTAAAGAACAAAGTATCACACTATCAAGTTGACTAGCACATATCATACAACAAAGGAATGTTCGCATACGTAACATAAAATTTATATCAGAATAACCATTTCGAGTGACAATCTTTTGTGCAAGAACAATTTCTCCTTCACTATAATTTGTTCCAATTAAATCAGAGAACCTGAAATTGGGGCACACAAACTCACAGATTGACATAAAATACTACCCAGAGTCTGTTCTAAATATCATTAACAAAAAACATATAGATGGCACATACTACTATGATCTACTGAATACCAATGTGCTCATAACCATAGTAAGCCTCTACTTTTTTTTTAAAGAGAGAAATGAACTATGTAGCTCATGATTTTCCGATGGAAATTTTTGCAAAAATTCAAACAAATTATATAAGCACAGTATTACGACAATTACCATCATTAAGTTGCCTCAGCTTCATAAAAATACCACCTGGAGAACTCGGAATTTGCACCCTCAACTGGTTAGAATACATATAATTTAGAGAAGGCTCTAAAGCAATAGGATGGCATTGTCTATCATGGGCTCCTTGATCTCTGCTTGGCTTTCTCAATCAGAGGCTTCAATTGTTTTTTCTCGGCCAGAATCTTGAGAAAGTTGAAGAGGAAGGGTATGTAGTTGTGCTTCCTTCTAATATTCTCAGTTTTCCATTTCTCGAACTTTGCCTCCTCCATCAGTATTTTCTCAGTCACGCTTTCGATACCAACAGTTACTTCAGCAAGTGATATATTCAAAGCTTCAATTGTGGAGTTGTTTTTGTTACCAGTGCTTGCATGTTCGTTCAGCTGCAGCACAAGGTGCTCCCTCTTTTTCTGGAGTTCCTTGAGCTCCACTGTGTACATTTCTTTCCTGTTCTTTATTATGGTCATCAAGTTGAAACGGATTTCACTCTGTGAATATTTTTTGATGCGTTCCTGTATTACGGGCTGCACCATACGTAGCCAATCCAAGTCATTAGGGCCACCAGGGCACTAGCCGAGGCTGATTGGGCCCTCCTTCAATCCATCCAGTTCATAAAGAACTCCATCAACAGGCAAATAACTTATGAAATGGTAGACATCATCCTCCTTTCCTGCGACTTTCTGCTCTTCAGGCACAAACGGTTCAGGTCTAGCAAAGCTGTTATGAGCTCTTCTGATAGCTTCACTATTGTTGATTGCCAATCCTTTAAGTTCAGGAGGGAAATTTTTTGTGAATTCTTTCAGCATGGACAATTCTGGGCCAATGTCAATATCTGACTAGCGAAGGAAGCCTCTACTTGGTGTATAAAGTTACATAATAAGTTGAAAATAATTGATATTTGCACTCTGTAACTTTAAGAAAATGTACTAGTTTTACACTTATACTGAGACTATTTTAAATAAATTCTTGATGTGATGTGTACTATACCTCCACTTGATAAGGTCTAAATGGCTAAAAACCATTATTCCCACTCCTATCTCAAAGACTATCAACAACAATGATTAGATAATTAAAACATAGAAGAAACAAGCAATATTGTGAACAAAATATTTAAAGCAATTTGTTACAAGCAGAAGATATATTATACCTTCTCACAATGGAAATATCACATAATCTTTTACAGAATTCAACCCCTGTATAAACAGATCCTACAGAAAGAGCATTATGAGCCCATTGTTCCACACAGGCACACAAGATAACAATAAAAAATAAAATAAAATTTTGAAAAAAAAAACTATTTGTAAAGCCATTGATTCAATATATCACTGAGTAACCAGTGCAAGGATTAAGGCATCTATTATTCATCAATGTTTCCATGAGAAGAAAAAACCAGAAATGAAATGAAAGGATTTCCTCCAGAAAAGAATGGAAATAAAAAAAAAGGCATATCCAAACATTAAAAAAGCTATAGATTTTACGGTTAATGCCTTGTCAATCAACACCAGTTGAACAAGAGAGATTGAATGATGCATTATGCTTTGGCAATTAGTCTAAGTATATATCAAAATCTCATGGTCGTCAGCCATAAGTGAGACAAAGTGCCTCCACAAACATATGCTTATGCAAGATTGGGCAGCAAATTTGACCTAAAGTGATCCATTAGCACCATATATGGTCAGAGGTATTGCGGAGTAAAGTGGCAGGTGACACCTTCTATATTCCCACAGACCTACAAAATGAAATCACAAGTTTGTCCAATATCGCTACTTTGTATTGATGCGCCTAGGAGGGTATAAAATCATTATGTTACATATTTTCATACACAAGGATTTGTTCATATATTTCTTAAAGAAATGCCAAAGTTGTTCAGTCTAATCACAATTATCATTGGGGCTTCAAAAGAAAATCTATTGATCCAGTAATAAAGTTATCAAGATCTAGTTCACTTGAGGATACAAAACGTAATTGCAGAGAACAAGAGAATGGCAATGATTAGAAATTCAGTCGGACCATTTTGATATTAGATGGATCTCACAATAACTCTTTAAAAAAATCAAATAAAATAAAACAGCAATCATATAGCATTCCAAGTAATGCCTCAAGGTCATTTAGATCCTAAACTAAAATGTTCATGCTAGTCTGCTAACACCTGAAGAAAACAGTTAACTGTTGGTGTAATCACTTGCTTTTCTTCAAATGGAAGATGGCCTAAACCATATTCAACAACCTAATGCAGCGGAAGAATAAACTAATTCAAAATAGATAAAGGAAAAATGAAACGATAACCGAGATATTCTTTAACCCTACCAAGTGAATCAACTGATCGGAATAAAATAGGAAGTCATGTGTGGTTGTTTTGGCATCACGAATGAGCGTATGCATACCACGGATCTGCAAAGTATTTGTAGAATTTCTTTTCATGTGTATAACTACTTAGAACTTGGAAGGATTGAAGCTAACCAATTCAAGAGAAAATTGATGGATGACATAACGAACATTTATCTGAATTACCTGGAATGTTGACTGGATGACATATAGGTTTGGATATATTTTACAGAGATTATGTTGACCAAGTTTTGTACGGATATGCTCCACGATTAAGTCAATTGCAACATGATTATCTCCACCACGAGGAATGATAATATCAGCGTACTTTTTTGTTGGGAGTATGACATCATCGAATGCAGGTTTAGATCTATTGGAGTAAGATGATTGTGCATAAAAATCACTCAATCATCAAAAGAATAGAAATCAAAGAAACTTGCAACCTAGGGTTCGGATCACAGAAATCACCCAAAAATCACTTATAAATATTCAAACGAAATAGAACACATAGAAACTTACAACCTAAGGTTCAGATCGCGAAACGGTAGAAGAGGAAAGAAACTTACAACCTAGGGTTCGGATCTCAACGGGGCAGACGACGGAGCAGACGACACTGGTAGCCGGCGGAGCACACGACGTTGGTGGCTGGTGCTGGTGGCCGACGGGGCAAACGCCGAGGTAGACGTCGCTGATGGGTCACTATGTTGAGGGTGGGTGGAGAGTCGCGCGGCCAAGGACAATAATGGCGAGGGCAATGACGCTGGTGGTCGATCGGTGGGGGAGAGTTGTGAGGACAGGGCACGAGCGTGAGATTTTTGGGTTCGCCGGCACTGGTGGTCGTGGATTAGGGGAGAGCCGCGTGAGGACATGGGGTGCAGCGGTGGGGGAGAGCGGCGGAGTAGGGGAGAGTTGTGAGGAATAGGGATCGATCGCGCACTTAGTTTTTTTTTATGGGTTCGGAGGGCGCCAGCGAGCGAAATTTTTGGAGGGAGATATGAGAAAAAAATTAATCAAAATGTAATTTTTTAGTGACATCCATTATAAATGTCATAGTAATATACTTAATCAGATATTTATTTTATTTATTTTTAATCAATGTCATGATATATATAAATCAATGACACATTTTAATAAATGTCATTAAGAAAGTGTTAGGAAAGCTATTTTTTCTTGTAGATATCTCATCTTGTGCATCCAGAGTCCAAAAAGCCTATGAGAAGATTCGTTGGTCTTGAAATTTGAAGTGCTCCTATTTCGAGACATCATCATTGTATTTTGGAAAACAAATTACTACTATCTATGAGCACCTGTAGCGGAGCAATATCGTTTTACGGAGATAGTGTCGAACACTAAGCTCGACAATATTATATCAGTTTGCATTCTCCCCGATAGCAACAGACCATCCGATCTCACATTCGTAAAACGATATTATGCAAACTGATATGGCATTGATCAACGACATTCTAACCGCTGTTTCGTACAGAGAGAAGCCGGAGAAATTCAACTGAGTCAACTTCAAACAATGGTAGCAGAAGATTCTATTCTATCTAACAACGCTAAACCTCGTATGGTTTTTGCGTGAAGACCCACCAGTCAGTAAGGAAGGAGATTCCAACAGCAAGGCTGCATGCGATGCATGGTTGTATGGAGATTTCCTGTGCCGTAACTACATTCTCAACGTATTAGACGACATGTTGTATAACGTGTATAGTCCGATGGAGATGATAAAATCTTTGTTGGAATTACTAGAAAAGAAATACAAAATCGAAAATTCTAGATTGAAGAAATTCATCATCGGTCGGTTTCTGGATTTCAAGATGGTGGATTCCAAGAGCGTAACATCTCAAGTCCAAGACATACAATTGATACTGCATGATCTGGATGCTGAAGGCATGAAGCTGAACGAGTCATTCAAAGTAGCCGCAGTAATCGAGAAACTCCCTTCGTCGTGGAAGGATTTCAAAAGTTACCTCAAGCACAAGCAAAAGGAGATGGGACTTGAAGACATGATCCTAAGGCTACAAATAGAGGAGTATAATCGAAAGCTATCAGACTCTAGAGGAACGCAGCGGACTGTCGATGAGATATTCAACCTAGTTGAGCTGAACGTCAAGAAGCCGAAGCAATCCAAAAAGAAGGCTCAAGGCAAGAAATTCAAGGGCTCGTGCTATAACTGTGGAAAGCTAGGACATATGTCCAAGGATTGTAGACGCACAAAGAAATTAACCAAGAGTCAGAAGGATGCTGCAAACCATGTCGCAACCTCTAATGACAGCCTCCCCAATTTTTCAAAACTGGATCTCATTGTGATCGTGTTTGAAGCCAACACGGTGGTAAACAACCCGAAGTAGTGGTGGATTGATACTGGAGCAACACGTCACATCTGTTCTGATAAGACAATGTTCTCCAAGTATACTCCGATAAGTGGAAGAAGCTCTATATGGACAATTCTACTACATCGTCGATTGTCGGACTCGGAAAAGTTGTCCTGAAGATGATGTCTGGGAAGGAGTGAACACTCATTGATGTGCTCCACGTTCCCGATATCAGGAAGAACCTAGTTTCTGGATCGGTACATGTCAAGACCGGCTTTAGACTAGTGTTCCAGTCAAACAACTTTATACTTACGAAAAATGGTGTCTTCATAGGTACACTACCAAAAAAAAGGTATTTAGCGGTGGGTTTTTTTTTGAGATTTGCGGCGGTTTGGCAACGATGGTAAATGATTTGTAGGATCGTTTCCGTAAGCTAGAGGGGGGGGTGAATAGCATTTTTCGAATCTCTTTTACCTACACGGTTAGTTTGCGCAGCGAAATATACAATAAAAAAAATAAGACAAAACTAACCAATGCTAACAAGGAAGATTTACTTGGTATCCACCCCGGACGGGTGACTAATCTAAGAATTCATCGGTGGATCAATCCCCGGATAACCTCCGGCTAGCTCTTATCGCTCCTTGTGGGTGGAGAAACCTTGTCACAGCACCAAGCACACTTTGAGAACAAAGACTACTATTTTGCCTTTAACCAAGACAAGATTCGTCGAGAAAACAAAGCATGAAACAAGCCCCTTTAAATAGGGCTCGAATCTGAAACAGTCACTACCAGTCGACTGCCCCCTGGGGCAGTCGACTGGTCCCACTCAAATTCGACCGTTACACCCAACGTTCGAATTTTGACAGCTATCCCAGTCGACACCAGTCAACTGCTCCCAGAGCAGTCGACTGGTCCGAACCTAAGCCTAGGGTTACACTCTCGAGTACATTTCACTCGGCACTCGAACCCTCCCGGCTTAGCCCCTAAGTACAAACACTCATACTTAGACCCTCACAACCCGGTTGACTCTTCACCAACAGCCTCGACTGTTGCCTTCATGCCCTCTTTATCTTCGGCCCTCGTCCCTCGGATGCGCACGCAAGCCTCCAGCTTGCCTCCATGCCACCCTTCGCGTACGCCTCGAAGTCCGCGTCCCTTGGCTCATCGTCCCTGCTATCAACGGTCCCTCAGATGCGCACGCAAATCTCCAGCTTGCCTCCATGCCATCCTTCACATGAAGACATCAACCAAGTTCATGTGTACATGTACACCTGCACACTCATGTACACATATTAGTCTAACAATAAACCCTAACTTAACCATATTGACCGCACACATCAAAACCCCATGATCCTCCAGATCATCTCAGGGCCGATTGCCCCAACAATCTCCCCTTTTTTAATGTGTGGCAATATGTTAAGTTAGGTAAATATAACAACAATAGTTATGACAATAGCAATAGCAATTGAAAACACAAAGCATAACAAACAAGAGGCAACCTCCCCCTTAACCTATGCTTTCTCCCAATTTTCAATTCTCATTGCCCATACCAAGTTATGTTCTCCCAACTTAACTCCACTCACAACAACCGGTTAAGTTATCCCAACTTAACTCCAAAGTTTCACAAATCAATCAAAGTTGAGTTTCAACCCAAACCTAACTTAACACCCAAGTTCTCCCCCTTTGACACCATCAAAAGATTGCCCCAAGAAACCCTACCCTTGGTGCCAAATAGAACTCAACTAGATTTTTGAAAAACCCCTCAGAAATCACAAATTCACATTCTGTCCAAACCACCAGTCGACTGATACGCCAAATTCTGATTTTCCAGCCAAAATTCAGAAATGCGTTGAAAATTCCAGAAAATTCAAAAAAATGTGAAATTTTGCAAACACGTTTGTTAGAGTATACCCTACCCTAGAAAAATATATTTTCATGAAAAACATCAAATGTGCTTGACTTTTGGTACAAACCTAAAAATCCTCAAATATTGTCATCTTTCTATCAACTTCAAACCTTTATATTCTTTCATCCTTTTTCTCAACCCATCCATTATGGTATTGCACATACACTTGTTCTCAATTCCCCTTTTTATCATAGGTTTTTCATGTGGACAAAACTCCCCCTCTTTATCTCTTAAGCCTAGACAATCCTATATGAAAACCCTCTTATGCCTTTGTTTTTTTAAAAAATTTGATCATCCAATAACAACCAATAAATATAGGCAAAACAACCAATATAAAATTTCAAAATATATCATGAAATCATAGATAAAGATTTTTAACTTGAAAACCATAGCATATCATCAATATAATTTACTAGTTTCAAACAAAGCTCAAATCATAAAAACAATAGTGCAAGTCAAAATCAAATCATGACATAAAACCACATAATATAGCATGAACATAAATGTATCATACATAAAACATAAAGACAATCATTAAATAAAACATGAGAAAGTAGCAGGGGCCAAAGCCCTGAAGTCATCAAAATGATACAATTTTCAGAACAAGGAGTGTTTGAGAGATATAAGAATACATCAAATAAAAATGCTCTCAACACTATGTCACTCTAAATGCTGTGCTATCCCATCAGATCATGTCGTCGTCGCCTGGAGGAGGAGGAGGAGGTGGGGCCTGAGAAGCCAGATGCAGCTGCCAAAGCATCTCGTACATCTCGTCCTGCCGGCTAGTAAACCCATGAACCTCCGCCTCAATCCTCTGCTGGAAGCCCAACCGCTGCTACTGATAACTCTGGAGGTCCTCTCGAATGCCGTGAACATCAGCCCGGAGCTGAGAGAACTCTTCGCGTGTAACCCCCGCAGCAGGCTCCTCGTCAGAGCTGGAAGACTCCGGACGCTGCCTCCAAACAAATGCCCCCTGCCGACTCTCAATACATGCCAAGGATAGTTGGCGTGTGCCAATCTGGTCGTAGTCCTAGGACAGGTGCTTGACCTGACCGCTAGTGACACGGATACCAAACCGTAATTGGAAAAACTCAATCAGAATGTGGCAGAATGGCATGTAGATTTTCCCATTGACACTTTGGGAAAAATGGCAGATGTAGGTAAATACATGAAGGGAGACATCTACATCCAACCTCCTCTCTAGGGCATACATCATCACTAGATGAGGCAGTCGGATCCTTGCCCTTCCCTTGGTGACGATGGGTAACAGACATTCTAACACAATCTTATATAGCACATGACTGAAGGGACTCATAGGCTTGGCATCAAAGATGCGCTCAGACTCATGCCTATGCCTCCTAAAGTAATGCAGATGTATCTGATCGATGGTGACATCAGGGAACTCAAAAGGCTCAACAACATTAGGAAAGTAAGTGTCTACATTATTAGACGCCCTACACTCTAAAAAACTGGCTAAAACCATGGCCGAGAATGGAATGGTGACTCCGGCTACTCTAGACTCATAAAGATTATTTTCAGAGTCAATGCATGTCAAATTGGCATAGAATTCCTTGCATAAGTCAACATTAATATCATGTTGATAATACACTAGCTGTTCTATCCCAAAGTGGGTGACCATCTCGGTGATTTGAGGTGACTTTTCTTGAAAGTAGGCCTTATTCAAATACCTACAGTTCATCGGGACAAATTTATTTTCCTCAAATCGTTTCTTGCATTCCAAAGACCTAATCCTAGATTCTCCCGACTGTCCCTGACCTTGGTGAGATGACCCCTCACCCCTTGGCCTGTTAGAAATAGCCCTAATATGTCACATACATGCATGCACACCAAGACACCCCCCCAAAAGGAAAAATAACAAAGAAAACATGCACAAATTATCACATTAGTTCCAAAATATAGTTTGAATGAAAACTGAACCTTAAACAATGATACCTTTTTGCTAATCTCTTCATGATGATGATTTGGAAGTCTAGACTTGGGAAGAGGAAGTTTCACAAGCCCTAGGTCGTAGATCGGGGATAGAGAAGGCTTAGGGAAGAGATTTTACGGCTCAGGGAAGGCTTAGAATGAGAGAGGGGTTCGGGAGAGGAAGAAATCGCCGGGGTGGCACGCCAAAACCCTAGGTTTTGGCTGCCCCCGCGCCCTTTTTCTTTTATAGAACTCGTGGACCGGTCGACTGCCCCCAGGGTAGTTGACTGGTAAAGTTCACAGAAGGTTTTTCCAGTCGGGATCAGTCGACTGCCCCTGGGGCAGTCGACTGATAAAACATACAGAAGGTTCTGTGTTATGGACCAGTCGACTGGCTCTGAGCCAGTCGATTGATACTTGAAAATCCAGTTTTTCAGTCTACTTTCAGAAATCCATAACTAATTTGACAAACCTCTGAAAAATTTGAAATTTTGTGGAGAGATTTGTGGATCCTATATCTATTTGGGAAAAATATAATTTCACACAAAACTATTCCGAATCGCAAGATTGATACGAATTTCAAAACTATCCAAGTCGAGTCATTTAAACCCAACTAGAAGTTCTAATTTGGATCTCTTCTTGATGCTTCCTCCCATACTTATCCATATTACACTGATAGCATCAAGTTATATAGTATTTTCACATTAAAATCAATTTCTCTCAATTATAATCCCTTTTTCAATCTTTTTCTCCATAACTCTCTCTTTAGTGTGCCAATTCTCTAGGATTAAGGCTAACCTTAGCCTTTTTAACCCTCTTGGCACACTTTATAGCCCACCTAGTCTCCTAGAAGAAAACTACCTGAGATCCATTGACCATGGATCCCAGTTTGGCTTCTAGAGCTCTCCCTTGAGCTCCTATCCCTAGTTACCTCCCTAGGTAACTCATCTACAAATGCAAGACCACACCGGTGCTCCTCCGGTGCTTCTTGACCTTCCACTACTATTCTCTTAACCCTATAGACCTTTTCCTTGATCAATTCCTTTTCTTTTCCTTTAAATGACTTTTCCTTGCCAATGTTGATCTTTTCTCTACCAAAGTTATAAGACACCCTTGAATATACCATTTTACTACCATTTGCCCTCCTATGGTGGTATCCCAATCCCGGCCTACCATTCCTAAGAGGTTGATCTTTTTACATCATGCTTGCCCCCTTGGACCCTTTAATGACTCTATCTAGGGGTTTCTCCAATTTATCAAGTTTTGCTTTCAAAACTTGATTTTCCTTTTCCAAACTTCTAACCTTAGGATCATTAGACCTAATTTGATCATTTTTAGGTCTACCCATTTTTCTAGGCATATGCCTCCCTTTCTTAGGCTTTATGCCTTGGTCCTTAGTCCTAGAATTCCTAGATTTATAATGAAACATAGAATTTTTGATATTTTGGCACGCAATAGTGTTTCTATTCCTATCATGATATTTAAAACCAAAATTACATCTATGCAAGCAATTGTTATTAATTCTATCATTCATACAAGCATTTTGAGCATAAGTAGAGTTAGGGATTACCTCCCTTACCTTTGTAGCTCCCCCTTGATGTGAGCTCCTTTTCCTTTCTTCTTTCTCCCATTTTCTAAGGTGCTCCATCTTCTTGAGTTCTCCTTTCCTTGGACATTTTGTATGGTAATGCCCTAGCTCCCCGCATGTGAAGCATCGAATTCTCCTTCTTTTGTTTTGAGCTTCTCCAATCCTACAACCCACGTTAGATTTAATGGAACTTGAAATAGGTTTAGATTTTACCTCCTTTTTACCTTTCGGGCACTTGTCCTTATAGTGCCCCTTTTCGTTACAACTAAAGCATGTGATGTGTTCTTTCGATTTAGCTTTAGTGGAGGTTGGAGCTTTCTCTTGCTCTTGTGTGGATGAGGGTCTCTCCTCCCCCTCAGCCCTTGATGTTGATACTTCTTCTTCTTCTTCGGATGAGGTGGATGCTTTTTCACTCAATTCCTCCACTTCACTTGAGGTTGATAATGTTGGTGCAAGATGCATCAATGATGTTCCTCTTTAAGTGTTTTAATGTTTGACAATACACTTAAGTCAGTGATACAATGAATAGACAAAAGGGACCAAAAGTGAAGTAACCAAAGCTGAAGAAAAGTCCTAGTTAATCTAGGCATCGAAACCCTAAGTCCCAGCGAAGGGCTGCTGGGCACCTAGCGAAGGGCTGCTAGGTATCGAAACCCTAAGACCTAGCGAAGGGCTGCTAGGCACCTAGCGAAGGGCTGCTAGGTATCCTAACCCAAAGACCTAGCGAAGGGCTGCTAGGCACCTAGCGAAGGGCTGCTAGGTATCGTAACCTAAAGACCTAGCGAAGGGCTGCTAGGCACCTAGTGAAGGACTACTAGGCATAGAAGACCTAGCGAAGGGCTGCTAGGCACCTAGTGAAGGACTACTAGGCATAGAAGACCTAGCGAAGGGCAGCTAGGCACCTAGCGAAGGACTGCTAGGGAATGAAGACCTGGCGAAGGACTGCTAAGCACCTGGCGAAGGATTGCTAGGGAATGAAGTCTTGGTCCGAGGGACTAAGCAACTTAGCTGAGCGATGACTAAGGACAGGAGTAGAGACGGGTCAGGGTTTGTGCGTCTCGAGGTCCGGAAGTATCGGAAGCTAAGCAAAAGTCCACCCGAAGGGCTGGGTGGCAACCGTCTCTTGAAAGGAGTAGGTGAAGGGCGAGTTCTCGGGGATAGGAACTCGTGCCAGTTTGACCTAGGGTTTCGTGCAAATCCGAAGTCCGAACCAAGTCCTTAGGCTTAATATTATATGTATCCATGCTTTGTGTTTGTGTATCTTGCAGGTATCAAGAACCGGAGACAAAGCAGTTAAACCAAGCAAAACAGTGTTGGAGGCCCTAAGCAGGGCGCCCCCATCATTGGGGGCGCCCCCATGCAGCCAGGGCGCCCCCAGGCAGTACTTAAAGTGGCAGTTTCGTGATGCAGTCAACACAGGAGTCAACCGGGGCGCCCGGAGCGTCCGGGGCACCCGGATTAGTAGCTATCTTGCTGTTTCGAAGCCAGAACACAGGATAAGCCTCCACGGGGGCACCCGGAGCATCCGGGGCACCCTGGTCAACAATCTTATCCCCTACGGCGAGGTAGGCGCAAGGATAAGGATTGACCGAGTCTTCCGGGGCGCCCCCAGCGTCCGGGGCGCCCCCAGGAGGCCTATATAAGGGGCTTCGACCCCTCTGCTTCTAACACAACTGCCAAGCACTGTTCTGATCATTCTGACCGACGACAACGCACTAGAAACGAGGCTCTACGACTGGGAAGCTCCAGGAGGAGGTGCGCGGCACTTCGGAGGTCCAGATCGGCCGAGCTTCAGACCTTTTCTCGTTGGTTTGCTTTTTAATTACTGTACTTAAATTTCCATATTATTGCTTGTAATTCTGCACTGTAAGTCAGGTTTCTCCGCCTCCGGAAAGTCCGGAAAGGAGACCGATAGTGGACGGGCGTTCCCGTGCATAGGCCTTGGATGTACTGACCCTGGGGGTCGGGAACCAAGTAAAAATCCGCCGTGTCACTGTCTTGTTTTTCGTTCTATTTATTTTCCGCTGCGTTACTAATATTCTAAGTCTAGAACGAACGAGTTTTTCACGAGTTCTCCGCGAAAGGTTTTCACGGTCGATATTCACCCCCCCCCTCTATCGACGGCACCGGTCCTACAATTGGTATCAGAGCCGAGCCGCTCTTCACCGGACTAACCGCCGACGGAGCAACGACGCCAGGAGTTGAGGGGTGCTCAGGGGTGAATCAGGTATTTTTAGTTTAAAATGTCCAGTTTTAAATTGCATATTATTTGTTTCAAGTGCAGGGAGAGAGGACACTATAAAAATCAGTGCCCTACTCGTAAGATTCGGTCTACATCACCGGTAGCAAAGGAGGCACCAGCGCCAGGAAGCCGGAGGGATAAAAATCACATTAGATGTTTCAAATGCAAGAAATACGGACATTACAAAAATAAGTGACCGGCGAAGGTACGTAAGATTTACGTTCCAAAAGTTTTACAATTTCCTGCACTGTCTTTAGATAATTCAGTTAATTTTTCTGATAAATTAAATTTACTGGATAGTAGATTAAATATTTTGCATGAAAGATTAGAAAATACGGATATGATTAAGATATCCAAAATTAACTATTTAATTATTAATATCAATTCAATAATTGTTAAAATTAACTCTGATAATTTATCTGATAAAATTAATCCTGATAATTTATCTGATAAAATTAATTATGATAATCTTAATTCAGACAAAATTAATCCTAAGGATAATTCGGAATTCAAATTTGAAAATCCTAAGGATAAATCCGAATTCAAATTTGAATATCTTAAGGATAATTCAGAAAGTAATTCTGAAAATCTCAAGATTAATTCAGAAATTAATTCTGAAAATCTTAAAGATAATCTAGAGATTAATGTTGAAAATATATCTGAGGATAATTTTGAAGATAAAATTCTCCTAGATAATAATTTAATTATAGATAATATTAAAGATTATTACAAAACATTATTTAGTGGCCCAAATTACTCCACCTACTGTGAGAATATTGAAAAATCTAATCTTGAGGAGGAGATAGAATTTTCTAAGATAAAGGTCATAATCAATAAAAATTACAAAAATTCAAATAAATCAAAATTATTAGAAAAACTTGAAAAGAAAGATAAAGATGAAGAAGAAATTTTTGAAATAATGAAAATGATGAATTTAAACCCACTATTATTAATTAATCATTATAACCTTAAAAAAATTAAATTAAATCCTAATTCGAAATTAAATTAAATTAAATTAAATCCTAATTCGAATTCAAATTAAATTAAATTAAATCCTAATTCGAAATTAAATTAAATCCTAATTCGAAATTAAATTAATTTCAAATTAAATCTTAATTAATTTCAAATTAAATCTTAATTAATTTCAAATTAAATCTTAATTAATTTCGAATTAAATCTTAATTAATTTCGAATTAAATCTTAATTAATTTAAATTAAATTCAAATTAAATCTTAATTAAATCATAATTAAATCCAAATTAAATTCAAATTAAATCCAAATTAAATTCAAATTAAATTAAATTAAAATTCAAATTAAATCTTAATTAAATCCTAATTAAATTCAAATTAAATCTTAATTAAATCAAATTAAATCTTAATTAAATCCTAATTAAATTCAAATTAAATCTTAATTAAATCCTAATTAATATTCAAATTAAATCCTAATTAAATTTTAATTAAATTCTAATTAAATCTTAATTAAATCCTAATTAAAGTCAAATTAAATCTTAATTAAATCCTAATTAAATTCAAACTAAATCTTAATTAATTCTTAATAATTTAAATAAATTCAAATTAATTAATTCTTAATTATTCAAATTCGAATTAGTTAATTCTTAATAATTCAAATTCAAATTAATTAATTAAATCTTAAATAATTCAATTTAATTCAAATTAATTAATTAAATATTAAATAATACAAATTAATTCAAATTAATTAATTAATTATTAAAATTTAAATAATTCAAATTAAGTAATTCTTAATAATTCAAATTCAAATTAATTAATTCTTAATAATTCTAGTTTAATTCAATTAAATTCGAATTAATTCAAATAATTTAATTAAAATTCAATTAAATTCAAATTAATTCAAATAAACTTAATTAATTCAATTGACTCCAATTAAAATTTGACTTTAAATTCAAACATCAATTAATTCTGAATTAAATCCAATTAAAACTTAAATAACAGAAACTCGAACTAAAACTAAAACCTTACCCAAACCGCAACAATTAAAATTAATAAAATTAAATATGTCAAAGTGGGTTGACATATTCGCCGGTTCACACGACATGTATCAAATCGGGAATTTGATACATTTTAGAAACTTAAATAAAATTATCTGACTTGTTTGACTCATGCACAATTGCCATGACATGCATTTGCTATTCTTTTAAAATATATGACATGTCATGCATATTTAAATTTTATGCATATATTAGAACGGCTATAGGAAAAAGAATAATTGAAACTTGATCAACCTAGTATTGGGTGGCGGTGAGATGATAGTACGTTAGGGAAGGCAATTCTAATAAGATCAAGTTCACTTGGTCTCTTTAGACTGGTGAAACTAGCCGAAGCTACCGATCCAAAACCCAAACTAGTTAGACCAAAACTTTTTCAAAGATTAATTTTGAAAATGAAACTTCATTAAACGGCTTTGTCAAGGAAAGGGTGGATGATCCCATAAGGCTACGGCCAAAGAAGGCCTACTGCCTCGCCAAGACCTGGAAGCCAATTTTTGAATTTCAAATTCAAATTATTCTTTGTTAAATTCAAATCTAACACAAGCTTCAATTAATTCTTAGAGTTAATAAATTAAGAAAAATAAATCAAGCATCTCACAATACACCTATAAGGCAACTATGCTTGTTGTATTGATACATCTAAAATGGGTGAGATGTTAAGGACTAATGAATTGAAAAATATTTTTCAAAATTGTTTTTCAAAATTATTAGAATATTTTCATAAAAATATATTTTTAAAATAGTGCTTCAACATAATAATGTTTTTATGGAATTCATGCTTGTCTGTTTGATTATATATATTATACATTTTCCAAAAATATATCCTTTCAAAAATTTGTTTGACTCACTCAATTAGACACAAGCCTCTTAGGATAACACTAAAGTTCCTTAAGGCACTTAGTTAGAGTCAAACGGTATCAGGTACAGGGGGAGTACTTTTCATTTTTTAAAAAAAAAAATTGCACTTTAAAAAATTACTATTATTTGAAAATACTTTTCGAAAATTGAGCTTTAAATCGTTATCACATGTGTTTTTCGAAAAAAAAAATATTTGTCTTGTTTGATTTTGATAAACCCTAAAGACACAGAGGAAAGTCCACTTCATAATCTACATGGATCCTAGGACGTGTCAGATTTAGGGGGAGTCTAAATCAAACGTCTGAAACAATTTTGTTTAATTAATTGTTTTGAAATTATTAAATAATTTCCTTAATTTGAATCAACCCTTAAGACTTAGAGGAAGAGTACTTGTGGTCAACAAGCTTCCCAGGACTGGGTCAAATTTAGGGGGAGGTCAAATTAAAAAATTATTGAAACTTCAAATGTTTTCATGCGCGGTATTTTCAAATCCTGTTGAAAACATAAGTATTCTTTCAAAATAGTATCAATTTTCAAAAAAAAATATACTAGTATTTTCAAAAATTTAATCTTCAAAAAAATATCTAGTATTTTCAAAAATTCATCTGGTTTTTTTTTCAATTTGAAATAATATCTTGAGTTTGAAAAATCTTCCAGGACACTTAGAAAATATCCTTGTAGTCAACAAGGGTTCCCAGGATAGTGTCAGACTGGAAAATTAACCAAATGAAGTCAAATATTATATTTTCAAAAGTACTTATGTCTTTCAAAGCCAAATATTATTTCAAAAGTACTATCATTTTTTTTCTCAAAATTCTACTAATATTTAATTGACCTTGAACAATATTATGTTTCATAAAATACTTATTTTCAAAAACCAGTTAGTACTTGCAAAATAGGCATAATATATTTTCTAAAATAACATTCTTTCAAAAGTTATGCATTTCCCAAAAGTACTTAATTATTCAAAAATTCAATATATTTTCATAGATACTTATATTTTTCAAAAATTACACAATTTTTGCAATATATTATTCAAAATACAATGCTTTCAAAAATTTTGCACTAAGTATTTTCAAAAAGAACCAAAGGTTTTTCATGTTGGTGCAAGTATTTTATTTTTGATGTATGACAAAGGGGGAGAGATGTGTGCTTAAGTTAGAAAATTTTTAACCGAAGTTCAAAAATGTAGTTTCAAAACCTATATTATTTTTCTTTTCATTTTTACCCCAAGGACAGTAAGTTAGCCCCTTAAACCAATCTAATTTAAGTTATTGTCAAACATCAAAAAGGGGGAGATTGTTGGTGCAAGATGCATCAATGATGTTCCTCTTTAAGTGTTTTAATGTTTGACAATACACTTAAGTCAGTGATACAATGAATAGACAAAAGGGAGCAAAAGTGAAGTAACCAAAGCTGAAGAAAAGTCCTAGTTAATCTAGGCATCGAAACCCTAAGTCCCAGCG
This sequence comes from Boesenbergia rotunda, assembly GCA_024364735.1. Classification (NCBI taxonomy): domain Eukaryota; kingdom Viridiplantae; phylum Streptophyta; class Magnoliopsida; order Zingiberales; family Zingiberaceae; genus Boesenbergia; species Boesenbergia rotunda. Next base: position 796,920 of record JAGFNQ010000807.1, on the reverse strand, counting down.
AAGGGCTGCTGGGCACCTAGCGAAGGGCTGCTAGGTATCGAAACCCTAAGACCTAGCGAAGGGCTGCTAGGTATCATAACCCAAAGACCTAGCGAAGGGCTGCTAGGCACCTAGCGAAGGGCTGCTAGGTATCGTAACCTAAAGACCTAGCGAAGGGATGCTAGGCACCTAGCGAAGGGCTGCTAGGTATCGTAACCTAAAGACCTAGCGAAGGGCTGCTAGGCACCTAGTGAAGGACTACTAGGCATAGAAGACCTAGCGAAGGGCTGCTAGGCACCTAGTGAAGGACTACTAGGCATAGAAGACCTAGCGAAGGGCAGCTAGGCACCTAGCGAAGGACTGCTAGGGAATGAAGACCTGGCGAAGGACTGCTAGGCACCTGGCGAAGGATTGCTAGGGAATGAAGTCTTGGTCCGAGGGACTAAGCAACTTAGCTGAGCGATGACTAAGGACAGGAGTAGAGACGGGTCAGGGTTTGGGCGTCTCGAGGTCCGGAAGTATCGGAAGCTAAGCAAAAGTCCACCCGAAGGGCTGGGTGGCAACCGTCTCCTGAAAGGAGTAGGTGAAGGGCGAGTTCTCGGGGATAGAAACTCGTGCCGGTTTGACCTAGGGTTTCGTGCAAATCCGAAGTCCGAACCAAGTCCTTAGGCTTAATATTATATGTATCCATGCTTTGTGTTTGTGTATCTTGCAGGTATCAAAAACCGGAGACAAAGCAGTTAAACCAAGCAAAACAGTGTTGGAGGCCCTATGCAGGGCGCCCCCATGCAGCCAGGGTGCCCCCAGCAAGGGGGGCGCCCCCAGGCAGTACTTAAAGTGGCAGTTTCGTGATGCAATCAAAACAGGAGTCAACCGGGGCACCCGGAGCGTCCGGGGCACCCGGATTAGTAGCTATCTTGCTGTTTCGAAGCCAGAACACAGGATAAGCTTCCACGGGGGCGCCCGGAGCATCCGGGGCACCCTGGTCAACAATCTTATCCCCTACGGCGAGGTAGGCGCAAGGATAAGGATTGACCGAGTCTTCCGGGACACCCCCAGCGTCCGGGGCGCCCCCAGGAGGCCTATATAAGGGGCTTCGACCCCTCTACTTCTAACACAACTGCCAAGCACTGTTCTGATCATTCTGACCGACGACAATGCGCTAGAAACGAGGCTCTATGACCGGGAGGCTGCAAGAGGAGGTGCGCGGCACTTCGGAGGTCCAGATCGGCCGAGCTTCAGACCTTTTCTCGTTGGTTTGCTTTTTAATTACTGTACTTAAATTTCCATATTATTGCTTGTAATTCTGCACTGTAAGTCGGGTTTCTCTGCCTCCGGAAAGTCCGGAAAGGAGACCAATAGTGGACGGGCGTTCCCGTGCATAGGCCTCGGATGTACTGACCCTGGGGGGTCGGGAACCAAGTAAAAATCCGCCGTGTCACTGTCTTGTTTTTCGTTCTATTTATTTTCCGCTGCGTTACTAATATTCTAAGTCTAGAATGAACAAGTTTTACACGAGTTCTCCGCGAAAGGTTTTCACGGTCGATATTCACCCCCCCCCCTCTATCGACGGCACCGGTCCTACAAGGAGTAGGTGAGGACGCGTTCCCCGTCGAGGGAACAGTAGGCGTCGGTTCGACCTAGGGCTCCATTTTGGAGGCCCAAAGTCAGAACCAAGACAGCTAAGGCTGTATAAACATAATACTCTATTGTTTTATATTGTTTTGGACTAACCCTGGATGCGGGACCAAAGGAACGTGTGTCTGCAGCTCAGAATGCCAAGTAGCTGAGCAGGGCGCCCTCAGTGTCCCGGGCGCCCCCAGGGGCAACACAAAACAAGCGAAGCAACAAAGGCTTCGGCTGACCACTGGCCGGGGCGCCCCCAGCAGCCAGGGCGCCCCAAACGCCCAGGGCTCCCCCAGTGCCCAGGGCGCCCCGCGCCTATGCCAGCAAAGCCGATTACCCTTATCCAGCCGAGAAGCTCACGCTGAAGGAGTCAAGCAGGGCGCCCCCAGCGTCCAGGGCGCCCCCAGCGTCCAGGGCGCCCCCAGTGTCAAATCTCACCCCTATTCGAGTGGGATAGAGATTGACCGAGCGAAGCTCAGATCGCGTGACACGTGGGGGGGGGGGGGGGCGCCCCCGACGTCCAGAGCGCCCCGAGGTGCTATAAATAGCATCCAACGCCCAGGCTTTCAAAACAACTTCGATTCAACGCTTCTACGCTCGTCTGCTCTCGCGCCTCACTCCGGAAACCTCCCAACTCAAGCCGACGACGTCCCGCTGCTCCGAAAAAGACAACCTACATCGGACGTCGGTAAAAGAAGTGTTTTTTATTTGTTAAGTTTACTGTGCTATATTTGTAACTCAATAATGTAAACTGATTTGCGAACTTATAGAATTGCCCGCAGAAAACGGTCAATGACCGTGGGCCTTGGAGTAGGAGTCGACCTAGGCTCTGAACCAAGTAAAAATCACTGTGTCTGCGTGTTTTGTTTTTTTTCTTCCGCTATGCAAATTCTCTATCTTAAATCCGAACGCTTTCCGATATTCACCCCCCTCTATCGGTTCTCTCGATCCAACAGACTGGTCCCCAGCTGAATCCCTTCCCGAGTACATTCACACAGCACTCGATCTTCACGACTCGACTGACTCCTCCTCCGCACTCTTCATCTTCGGCTCCCGTCCCTCGGAAGCATGCAAGCCTCCAGCTTGCCTCCATGCCATACTTCACGCATGCCTCGAAGTCCGCGCCCCTCAGCTCATCGTCCCTGCTGACCAAAGTCCCTCGGATGCGTACGCAAGCCTCCAGCTTGCCTCCATGCCATCCTTCACCGTACCGAGGCCGTCCAGTCTAGTCCATATGTGTAACCTGTACAACCTGCACACTCAACATACACATATAAGAATACAAGGGAAAACCTAACTTAAACCCTTTGCCCAAACATCAAAACCTATGGTCACTCCGGACCATATTAGGGCCGATTGCTCCAACAATCTCCCCCTTTTTAATGTTTGGCAATCCGTTTAAGTTAGGGAAAGCAAAACAGTAGTCATTGGCAAAAATAATGCATATGCAATACATACATGCATCCTATCCCAAGGCATCCTACACCTAACACTCCAAGTTAGGACATTTTACCACCTAACCCTCCAAGTTAGGATTTTTCCACACCTAGCCCTCCAACCTAGGACTTTTCACCAAACTGGGCTTTTTAAAGCTTTTCCCAAGCTCCCCCTACATTGGACTTACAAAGGCTTTTTAAGAACCTCTCCAAGGTTCCCCTTACGCCACGAACGGAGCAATCATGCTCCCCCTAAAACTCAGCTCCCCCTAAAACTAGCGTTTCTAGCAAAGGTATGTTTGGTTTTCCATTTAAACTCAGCATCTCTCCCCCTTTGCCATACATCAAAAAGACCCTAATAATATCCCAATTATTGTTTCTTTCAATCCTTAATGATCCTAAACAATGTGTACTCAACACCCATACACATGTTTCTTATCATATGGATCCCAAACCAACCCTGGTCAGTCGATTGCCAAAATTGCCAGTTGACTGATACTCTGAAAGTCTATTTTTTGGTCGAATTTCAGAAACGCGCCAGAAATTCCACAATTCTCCAAAAATTCCCAAATTTCGTGGAGAACATTGTGGTACCCATACCTATTTGGGAAAAATATATTACCATGTATCTATCACCGTTCCCAAGTTAGACATAAAATCCAAAATTTTCAATGAAAGTTAACGCAAACAGGGAGGCAACCTCCCCCTTAACCCATGCCTTCTGCCAATTTTCATTTTTCTTAGGTTATGTTCTACCCAACTTAACCTCCTAACACCAAGTTAGGTTCTTCCCAACCTAACACCCGAGTTCTTTTCCCTTTGAACACCATTTAAAGGCTTGCTCCCAAGCAACCTTATCCCTAGTGCCACAAGAACTCCACAGTACCTTAAACAATCCTAAGGGTTTGCAAGCACACTTGCTAGGATATACCCTATCCTAGAGAAATATGATTTCATGAAAAGGTCAAGTGTGCTTGACTTTTTGGTATAATTCCTAATTTCCTCAAAAGATTTACATTTCGTATCAATTTGCAACTGCATCTCCAATTCCATGTGTTTGCCAAGCTAACCATCATAATTTGACACATGAAATTATCCTCAATTCATTTCTTTATCCACATCCTTAATATGATGAAAGTATTCCTCCTTTTTATCTGTAAATCCAAGATACACATGAGAAACTTATCAAACTTCCTTGAATTTTCCATATAGCCTTATTTCATATAATCACCATTAAACCATGAGTCAAACCTTAACTCAACCAGTATACTCAAGGATTTTCATTTAGACATCATATTCTATCATCCAATAGCCATTTTCCTATTTCAGCCTACATCCCAGTCGACTGCCTCTGTGGCAGTCGACTCCCAAAACTCACATAATGTTTCTGGGCTCTTACCAGTCGACTGCCCCTAGGGCAGTCGACTGATACTTGAATTTCAGATTTTCCAGCCCAATTTCAGTAATCCCTAAATAATTCCATAAATCTCAAAAAATTATGAAATTTCGTGGGGAGATTTATGGAGCCAATGTCTACTTGGGAAAAATATGTTTCCAAATAAATGTATTCCAGATCCCAAGTTTGGCACGAAACTCTAATTTCTCTAGATTGTATCATTTTAACTCTTCCAAAAGTTCTCATTTAGGCTTTTCCTTGATGTATTTTCTCATTTCTGACCATGATACATTTCTATTATTGAGTAATATGGTGTTCACACATCAAAATCAAATTTTACCCAATACACCCTTATTTTCACCATTTTCTCCCTAAAACTCCATCTAGTGTGCCAAAACCTAAGATTAAGACATAGCCAAGTCTTCCAACACTTTTTGGTACATTTTACCTAATTTCCTAGGAGAGAATCTAATGAGATCCATTTACCATGGAACTCAAAAGCTCCTAGAACTCCCCCTTGAGCTCTTAGCCCTAGCACCTCCCTAGGTGACTCAATCCATACTAAACCACACCGGTGTGCCAGCGGTGATTCTTGGCCTACAAATTGGTCCTTCTTAACCTTGGACACCTTGTCCTTGCTTAAGTCACCCTTTCTACATTTGGATGGCACCCACTTGCCATCCTTGGACTTACCCTCCATTCCATGATTATATTGCTTCCCAGCATATTTCTTTCCATCTACCTTGGAGGTCTTAGACCGGTATCCCAAGCCCGATCTATCATAGTTGGGTTTTAAGCTACCCAACACCATGTTTAAGCCCTTAGATCCAATCGTGAATCTTTCTAGGGCCTTTTCTAATGTATCAAGCCTTGCCAAAAGGCTTGATTTTCCCTTTCCAAATTTCTAACCTTTGGATCCATGTGTCCACCATGGACATTCCTAGGCCTAACCTCCTTTCTAGGCACATTCCTTTCCTTCTTGGGATTAGTTCCATGATCCTTAGGTCTAGAGGTCTTGGGTCTATCATTATGCATGCTTTTCTTAGGGTTGTGTTCTACCTTGTTAACCCTAGTCCTATCATTATATCTAAATCCGAAGTTATGCACCATTAAGTATTTTTCATGAAAACTAGCATGCATGAATGAACGATTAATTCTATTTTTATCATGGATAGAGGAACTTAGATATGAATTACATTTTCGCCTAGGGTTAGGAATTACCTCCCTTACCCTTGTAGTCCCTCCTTGTTGTGAGCTTCTTTTCTTTCTCTCTTCCTTCTCCCATCTTCTCAAATTCTCCATCTTCTTTAGTTCTCCTTTCCTTGGACACTTAGTATGAAAGTGCCCCAGCTCTCTGATGGACCCGAGATATGTGTCACAAATGTGGGTCTCAAATTTAGATATGTGTAAAGCTGGAAACCCTTTTTGCTAGCAAAAATGAAAACGTAGTAAAGGGGCCACAGGTCGTATTTTTCCTAGGGCTAGTTGAGTTTGTTTGAATCAAGCTCGAGTTTATGTGTCGTTGATATTTTTGGGTTTCAAATAAAACTTGGGTTTGGTTTCAATTAGAAATGAAAACTCAATGAAAAGAAAGAGACTTGACTAAATGAACTCAACAAGACGATGGCAACTAATGAACTCAACCAATGAACATTTCAATCAATTAATGAAAATTTGCAAAATGGTAAAATCAAAACTGACACCAAATCAAACCTAGATTCGATTGAAATTGATGCAGATATTTGCCTCAGGAATTAAAACTAATGCAGGAACTGTAAACTAATGCAGGAATTAAAACTAATGTAGCAACTAAATCGAAACTGAGCTAAAACTCCAATTAAAACTAATGCAGGAACTGTAAACCTAAGTGCAGAAATGACATCTAGAGTTCAGAAGCAACTAAATGCAAATAAAACTGATATTAAATCAATACTATGCTACAAGCTGTGTTCAACTTGATTCAAATCAATGCCAAAATTCATTTTCTACAAGGTGCAGAAATTCAAGCTGAAATTTCCGAAAGAATGTTGCAGTTCAGGAATGGTCTTACTTCGAAGGCAACTGACTTCAACAACAAAAGCTTACTTAAAGGTGTGTTTAACTTCAGCCAAATTAAATTCAGAACAATTAGAATTGCAAGCAAGCTTAACTCCAAATCATTCTTAAGTTTCCTACTTGATACCAACATGCAAGAGGTGAAGTCTAATGTGCCAAGAGGAAACTGAAATGTGCAGAAATGATACACTAGCAATTCAGAAACGCAACTAATTAACTCAGCTTGGAAAGGTAAGCTACCAGTGAAGTGATACACAAGTCTGAAGAGAGAAATTCAGAAATAGAGTGCAGATCAATTCAGGTACATCTAATGCAGGAATAACTATTCAAAAATGCAGTAACAATTCAAATGCAGGACAAACAAACCAGGTAAGCTGAATTAGAGTGTGCCATCTAATATCCAGACAAGATATAGAAAAGTCTAAGGTTCGCTTGACATAAAACTTAGAAGCTTGAAACTAATACGCAGCAAAAGAACACTTGCCAGATCAGGAACTAAACAAAGACAGACTCAAATGCAGAGCTGAACTTGCTCTTGACACTAATGCAGGACTTAAAATCTAATGACAGAATTAAAATCCAAACTGGATGCAAATCAACTGAGTTCAAACGCAATGGTATTCCAATGCTGAGCTTCACTGATACAAACTTCAACAATTTCAAACTGAGAATTGCAGAAATAAACTGAATTGAAGTACTGAAACTGAATTACAGAGATTGAAATCAATTCAAGACAGCTAATACAAAATGCAGAAATCAAGTGCTATTTAGATGGAACAAGCTACAATGTAAATTCAGAAAATAAAACTAAAGCTAGCTTGGTACAAAATTCAAGAGATCAAGAAGACAACTGAATTGCAGAATAAAAATTGGTACGCAAGGAAGTGCAGCTAATATGCAGAAACAAGAATTGATACGCAAGTTCTGAAGTCTGAAACAACTGAAATTAAATGGAATTGTTCACTAACAAGCAATATGTCTAATTAACTTGCAGGAATGAAATCTAATTAAAGCAGAACTATTCAGGAAAGGAAACTACAGCAGCTGATACAAATACAGAAATGAAGTGGTTTGAGAACTAAAATTACAGCTAAAGCAATAGAAATGCATTAAGAAACTAAGCCTCGATTTCTTCCCTAGCTCGAGATCCCCTTGCCGTCACACAAAAGTAAGCCAAGAACCCCTCAGCTCCACAGATCAATGGAAAAATCTGTCTCTGTGTCGATTCTGCTCACAATCTGCACTAAGCTGAGAAAACTCAACCGATCTCCTCGATTTCGCGAAGTGGAAGTGCGATGATGATTTGGTGATGATCGGAGCACTCTAGAGAACCCTCCAAATAGCACCAAAGGATGAGAACGACACAAAATCAAGATCGGATCACAGAACTGATGAAACCCTCAATCAGCTCTGTTTCGGCGCAAATTTGAGCTAGAATCTCCAAAGAAAACCCTTCCCATCGATCCAGACCTCGATCTAAAGTCGAAATTGAAGTGGTCACGCCCTCTGATGAAGAAAATTGCAGAAGAAACGAAGAACAATTGAAGAAGAACGAAGAACTGAGCTGAAAACTGGCGAAGACGCGACACCGTGATCGGGAGCAGCTGACAGTTTAAATAGTTAAGAAATGGACGACTCAGACTAACCAGCACTCATCCAACGGTTGATCATTGTCCGATCTAAACCAAACTTTGATGATATTGATCAAGGGTCAGGATCTGCCTCTCAGTAGCTCGGATCTTCCAGATTTGCAACAGATGGCTCAGATCGACCTATTCTTTGAATGGACGGTCTAGATCCTCCTGAGCTTTATCCAACGGCTAAACGATCTCTGATTTGGATGAAACCTTCAGATCTTGATCTGAGTGCTTGATTAGCCTTAACCCCAGCTCGGATTGCCTCAAAAGTTCTCCGGTGGCTCAGATCTAGCCTGTTCATGAATCGGACGACCCTTATTAGTCGGATGCTTGATTACTCGATCCAGTCCACTTCTGACTCAAGTTTGACCCAGCATGACCTAGGTCCATGATCCTTCCAATCCTGCAAAAGTAGATCAACAATTTAGTAGCAAAATAATTCAAATGTATCAAAATTTGCAATTAGGTCCAAAATGAGTGTAAGTCCTAGAACCTAGGGTAAATTCACCATTAAGCAAGTAAAATATGGGTCAAACATAGATTTTAGCATCTAAAATGATCAACAAAATGATACCTATCACTCTCCACATGTGAAGTATCGGATTTTCTTCTTCTTAGCTTGGGCTTCTCCATTCCTACAACCCATATTAGATTTAAATTGAAAGGACTTGGGTTTAGGAATTACCTCCTCTTTACCTTTTGGGCACTTATCCTTATAGTGCCCCTTTTCATTGCACCCAAAGCATGTGATGTGCTCTTTCTTCTTTGCTTTGGTGGAGGTGGAGGCTAGGTTGACTTCTTCAACCTTGGAAGAGGTGGATGCTTCCTCTTGATCCGGGATTGATGAGGGTCTCTCCTCCCCCTCAATTCTTGAAGTTGATACCTCCTCTTCTTCTCTTGAGGAGGTTGATGATCTTTCACTCAATTCCTCCTCTTCACTTGAAGAAATTGACACTTCACTTGATGATGTGGATGATTCATTTCTCTCCTTTTCTTGAATCATAGAGCTCACTTCATTGGAATCTTCTATTGGTTGAGCTTGGATGGTGTTCTTATGAAAATCTTCTATTTTGTTCCACAATTCATGCGCATTTTCATATGCCCCTACACCACTCAAGACATTGTTAGGCAAAACATTTATTAATACATCAATTACCTTCTTGTTTGCCCTTGCTAGGTCTTGTTGTTCTTGATTCCAATACCTAGGCCTAAGCCTTTTCCCGTGCTTATCCTTTGGAATTTCATAGGGTTCTTCAAGCACCACCATACACTCCCACTCCAATCCAAACCAATTCTTCATCCTCGCCCGCCAATAGTCGAAATCTTCATGATCGTAGGGCGGCGGAGTGTAGATGTCGTCCCCCAACTTATCTTCCATCTTCTCTTCTCCTCTAGCGTTTGCTCCTTTGGCGATTAGTCCAATAAGAGCGGTCCTTCGCTCTGATACCAATTGTTAGGATCGAATACGTCCGCTAGAGGGGGTGAATAGCGTTTCTCGGACCCTTCTTGTACCTGCGTTGTTAGTTGCACAGCGGAAACAATAATAATGAAAACAAACAACGCTAACAAAAGAATTTTACTTGGTATCCACCCCGGCCGGGTGACTAATCCAAGAATCCGTCGGTGGATCACTCCCCGGATAACCTCCGGCTAGCTCTCGTCGCTCCTTGTGGGTGGAGAAACCTCACTACAACACCTTGAGAACCTCTGAGCACAAAGATTACTGTTTAGCCCTTAACCAAGACCAAACTCGTCAAACATCTCAACCATCACGAAGTCCTCTTTAAATAGGACTCGGGCTGAAACCCTCGCCACCAGTCGACTGCTCCAAGGGCAGCCGACTGGTGCCAGCCAAATTCGACTGTTGCACCCCAACGTTCGAATTTTAGCCAACTCACCAGCCACCTACCAGTCGACTGCTCCAAGAGCAGTCGACTGGTCCCCAGCTGAATCCCTTCCCGAGTACATTCACACAGCACTCGATCCTCACGACTCGACTGACTCCTCATCCGCAGCCTCAACTATTGCCTTCGCGCCCTCTTCATCTTCGGCTCCCGTCCCTCGGATGCATGCAAGCCTTCAGCTTGCCTCCATGCCATCCTTCACGCATGCCTCGAAGTCCGCGCCCCTCAGCTCATCGTCCCTGCTCACCAAAGTCCCTCGGATGCGCACGCATGCCTCCAGTTTGCCTCCATGCCATCCTTCACCGTACCGAGGCCATCCAGTCATGTCCATATGTGTAACCTGTACAACCTGCACACTCAACATACACATATAAGAATACAAGGGAAAACCTAACTTAAACCCTTTGCCCAAACATCAAAACCTATGGTCACTCCGGACCATCTTAGGGTCGATTGCTCCAACAATCTCCCCCTTTTTGATGTTTGGCAATCCGTTTAAGTTAGGGAAAGCAAAACAGTAGTCAATGGCAAAAATAAAGCATATGCAATGCATACATGGATCCTATCCCAAGGCATCCTACACCTAACCCTCCAAGTTAGGATATTTTACCACCTAACCCTCCAAGTTAGGATTTTTCCACACCTAGCCCTCCAAGCTAGGACTTTTCACCAAACTGTGCTTTTTAAAGCTTTTCCCAAGCTCCCCCTACATTGGACTTACAAAGGCTTTTTAAGAACCTCTCCACGGTTCCCCTTACGCCACGAATGGAGCAATCATGCTCCCCCTAAAACTCAGCTCCCCCTAAAACTAGGGTTTCTAGCAAAGGTATGTTGGTTTTCCACTTAAACCCAACATCTCTCCCCCTTTGCCATACATCAAAAAGACCCCAATAATATCCAATTATTGGTTCTTTCAATCCTTAATGATCCTAAACAATGTGTACTCAATCCCCATACACATGTTTCTTATCATTTGGATCCCAAACCAGCCCTGGTCAGTCGACTGCCAAAATTGTCAGTCGACTGATACTCTAAAGTCTATTTTCTGGCCGAATTTTAGAAACGCGCCAGAAATTCCACAATTCTCCAAAAATTCCCAAATTTCGTGGAGAACATTGTGGTACCCATACCTACTTGGGAAAAATACATTTCACCATGTATCTATCACCGTTCCCAAGTTAGACACAAAATCCAAAATTTTCAATGAAAGTTAAGGCAAACAGGGAGGCAACCTCCCCCTTAACCCATGCCTTCTCCAAATTTTCATTTTTCTTAGGTTAAGTTCTACCCAACTTAACCTCCTAACACCAAGTTAGGTTCTTCCCAACCTAACACCCGAGTTCTTTTCCCTTTGAACACCATTTAAAGGCTTGCTCTCAAGCAACCTTATCCCTAGTGCCACAAGAACTCCACAGTACCTTAAACAATCCTAAGGGTTTGCAAGCACACTTGCTAGGATATACCCTATCCTAGAGAAATATGATTTCATGAAAATGTCAAGTGTGCTTGGCTTTTTGGTATAATTCCTAATTTCCTCAAAAGATTTACATTTCGTATCAATTTGCAACTGCATCTCTAATTCCATGTGTTTGCCAAAGCTAACCATCATAATTTGACACATGAAATTATCCTCAATTCATTTCTTTATCCACATCCTTAATATGATGAAAGTTTTCCCCCTTTTTATCTCTAAATACTAAATACACATGAGAAACTTATCAAACTTCCTTGAATTTTCCATATAGCCTTATTTCATATAATCACCATTAAACCATGAGTCAAACCTTAACTCAACCAGTATACTCAAGGATTTTCATTTAGACATCATATTCTATCATCCAATAGCTATTTTCCTATTTCAGCCTACATCCCAGTCGACTGCCTCTGTGGCAGTCGACTCTCGAAACTCACAGAATGTTTCTGGGCTCTTACTAGTCGACTACCCCTAGGGCAGTCGACTGATACCTGAATTTCAGGTTTTCCAGCCCAATTTCAGTAATCCCTAAATAATTTCATAAATCTCCAAAAATTATGAAATTTCGTGGGGAGATTTATGGGGCCAATGTCTACTTGGGAAAAATATGTTTCCAAATAAATGTACTCCAGATCCCATGTTTGGCACGAAACTCTAATTTCTCTAGATTGTATCATTTTAACTCTTCCAAAAGTTCTCACTTAGGCTTCTCCTTGATGTATTTTCTCATTTCTGACCATGATACATTTCTATGGTGTTCACACATCAAAATCTAATTTTACCCAATACACCCTTATTTTCACCATTTTCTCCCTAAAACTCCATCTAGTGTGCCAAAACCTAAGATTAAGACTTAGCCAAGTCTTCCAACCCTTTTTGGTACATTTCACCTAATTTCCTAGGAGAGAATCTATTGAGATCCATTTACCATGGACCTCAAAAGCTCCTAGAGCTCCCCCTTGAGCTCTTAGCCCTAGCCACCTCCCTAGGTGACTAAATCCATACTAGACCACACCGGTGTGCCAGCGGTGATTCTTGGCCTACAAATTGGACCTTCTTAACCTTGGACACCTTGTCCTTGGTTAAGTCACCCTTTCTACCTTTGGATGGCACCCACTTGCCATCCTTGGACTTACCCTCCATTCCATGATTATATGTCTTCCCAGCATATTTCTTTCCATCTACCTTGGAGGTCTTAGACCGGTATCCCAAGCCCGATCTATCATAGTTGGGTTTTAAGCTACCCAACACCATGTCTAAGCCCTTAGATCCAATCGTGAATCTTTCTACGGCCTTTTCTAATGTATCAAGCCTTGCCCTCAAGGCTTGATTTTCCCATTCCAAATTTCTAACCTTTGGATCCATGTGTCCACCATGGACATTCCTAGGCCTAACCTCCTTTCTAGGCACATTCCTTTCCTTCTTGGGATTAGTGCCATGATCCTTAGGTCTAGAGGTCTTGGGTCTATCATTATGCATGCTTTTCTTAGGGTTGTGTTCTACCTTGTTAACCCTAGTCCTATCATTATATCTAAATCCGAAGTTATGCACCATTAAGCATTTTTCATGAAAACTAGCATGCATGGATGAACGATTAATTCTATTTTTATCATGGATAGAGGAACTTAGATATGAATTACATTTTAGCCTAGGGTTAGGAATTACCTCCCTTACACTTGTAGTCCCTCCTTGTTGTGAGCTTCTTTTCTTTCTCTCCTCCTTCTCCCATCTTCTCAAATTCTCCATCTTCTTTAGTTCTCCTTTCCTTGGACACTTAGTATAAAAGTGCCCCAGCTCTATGATGGACCCGAGATATGTGTCACAAATGTGGGTCTCAAATTTAGATATGTGTACAGCTGGAAACCCTTTTTGCTAGCAAAAATGAAAACGTAGTAAAGGGGCCTCAGGTCGTATTTTTCCTAGGGCTAGTTGAGTTTGTTTGAATCAAGCTCGAGTTTATGTGACGTTGATATTTTTGGGTTTCAAATAAAACTTGGGTTTGGTTTCAATTAGAACTGAAAACTCAATGACAAGAAAGAGACTTGACTAAATGAACTCAACAAGACGATGGCAACTAATGAACTCAACCAATGAACATTTCAATCAATTAATGGAAATTTGCAAAATAGTAAAATCAAAACTGACACCAAATCAAACCTAGATTCGATTGAAATTGATGCAGATATTTGCCTCAGGAATTAAAACTAATGCAGGAACTGTAAACTAATGCAGGAATTAAAACTAATGTAGCAACTAAATCGAAACTGAGCTAAAACTCCAATTAAAACTAATGCAGGAACTGTAAACCTAAGTGCAGAAATGACATCTAGAGTTCAGAAGCAACTAAATGCAAATAAAACTGATATTAAATTCAATACTATGCTACAAGCTGTGTTCAACTTGATTCAAATCAATGCCAAAATTCATTTTCTACAAGGTGCAGAAATTCAAGCTGAAATTTCCGAAAAGAATGTTGCAGTTCAGGAATGGTCTTACTTCGAAGGCAACTGACTTCAACAACAAAAGCTTACTTAAAGGTGTGTTTAACTTCAGCCAAATTAAATTCAGAACAATTAGAATTGCAAGCAAGCTTAACTCCAAATCATTCTGAAGTTTCCTACTTGATACCAACATGCAAGAGGTGAAGTCTAATGTGCCAAGAGGAAACTGAAATGTGCAGAAATGATACACTAGCAATTCAGAAACGCAACTAATTAACTCAGCTTGGAAAGGTAAGCTACCAGTGAAGTGATACACAAGTCTGAAGAGAGAAATTCAGAAATAGAGTGCAGATCAATTCAGGTACATCTAATGTAGGAATAACTATTCAAAAATGCAGTAACAATTCAAATGTAGGACAAACAAACCAGGTAAGCTGAATTAGATTGTGCCATCTAATATCCAGACAAGATATAGAGAAGTCTAAGGTTCGAATGACATAAAACTTAGAAGCTTGAAACTAATACGCAGCAAAAGAACACTTGCCAGATCAGGAACTAAACAAAGACAGACTCAAATGCAGAGCTGAACTTGCTCTTGACACTAATGCAGGACTTAAAATCTAATGACAGAATTAAAATCCAAACTGGATGCAAATCAACTGAGTTTAAACGCAATGGTATTCCAATGTTGAGCTTCACTGATACAAACTTCAACAATTTCAAACTGAGAATTGCAAAAATAAACTGAATTGAAGTACTGAAACTGAATTACAGAGATTGAAATCAATTCAAGACAGCTAATACAAAATGTAGAAATCAAGTGCTATTTAGATGGAACAAGCTACAATGTAAATTCAGAAATAAAACTAAAGCTAGCTTGGTACAAAATTCAAGAGATCAAGAAGACAACTGAATTGCAGAATAAAAATTGGTACGCAAGGAAGTGCAGCTAATATGCAGAAACAAGAATTGATACGCAAGTTCTGAAGTCTGAAACAACTGAAATTAAATGGAATTGTTCACTAACAAGCAATATGTCTAATTAACTTGCAGGAATGAAATCTAATTAAAGCAGAACTATTCAGGAAAGAAAACTACAGCAGCTGAGACAAATACAGAAATGAAGTGGTTTGCAGAACTGAAATTATAGCTAAAGCAATAGAAATGCATTAAGAAACTGAGCCTCTATTTCTTCCCTAGCTCGAGATCCCCTTGTCGTCACACAAAAGTAAGCCAAGAACCCCTCAGCTCCACAAATCAAGGGAAAAATCTGTCTCTGTGTCGATTCTGCTCACAATCTGCACTAAGCTGAGAAAACTCAATCGATCTCCTCGATTTCGTGATGTGGAAGTGCGATGATGATTTGGTGATGATCGAAGCACTCTAGATAACCCTCCAAATAGCTCCAATGGATGAGAACGGCACAAAATCAAGATCGGATCACGGAACTGATGAAACCCTCAATCAGCTCTGTTTCGGCCCAAATTTTAGCTAGAATCTCCAAAGAAAACCCTTCCCATCGATCCAGACCTCGATCTAAAGTCGAAATTGAAGTGGTCACGCCCTCTGATGAAGAAAATTGCAGAAGAAACGAAGAACAATTGAAGAAGAATGAAGAACTGAGCTGAAAACTGGCGAAGATGCGACACCGTGATCGGGAGCAGCTGACAGTTTAAATAGTTAAGAAATGGACGGCTCAGATTAACCAGCACTCATCCAATGGTTGATCCTTGTCCGATCTGAACCAAACTTTGATGTTATTGAACAAGGGTCATGATCTGCCTCTCAGTAGCTTGGATCTTCCAGATTTGTAACAGATGGCTCAGATCGACCTATTCTTTGAATGGATGGTCTAGATCCTCCTGAGCTTTATCCAATGGCTAAACGATCTCTGATTTGGATGAAACCTTCAGATCTTGATCTGAGTGCTTGATTAGCCTTAACCCCAGCTCGGATTGTCTCAAAAGTTCTCCGATGGCTCAGATCTAGCCTGTTCATGAATCGGACGACCCTTATTAGTCGGATGCTTGATTACTCGATCCAGTCCACTTCTGACTCAAGTTTGACCCAGCATGACCTAGGTCCATGACCCTTCCAATCCTGCAAAAGTAGATCAACAATTTAGTAGCAAAATAATTCAAATGTATCAAAATTTGCAATTAGGTCCAAAATGAGTGTAAGTCCTACAACCTAGGGTAAATTCACCATTAAGCAAGTAAAATATGGGTCAAACATGGATTTTAGCATCTAAAATGATCAACAAAATGATACCTATCACTCTCCACATGTGAAACATTGGATTTTCTTCTTCTTAGCTTGGGCTTCTCCATTCCTACAACCCATATTAGATTTAAATTGAAAGGACTTGGGTTTAGGAATTACCTCCTCTTTACCTTTTGGACACTTATCCTTATAGTGCCCCTTTTCATTGCACCCAAAGCATGTGAGGTGCTCTTTCTTCTTTGCTTTGGTGGAGGTGGAGGCTAGGCTGACTTCTTCAACCTTGGAAGAGGTGGATGCTTCCTCTTGATCCGGGATTGATGAGGGTCTCACCTGTAGCGACCCCGCCTTCTCTACCTTAGACGGACCGCTACTTGTCTACTTCTTGACTCTAATGCACGACTAAAAATGCGGAACTTTCTTTATTTTTTTTTGTATTCAATCTATCTAAAAATGATATTCTAACTTTAATAGTCATGCATGATACAATGGCACATTACTAGCAATTCTAACCATTTAAACTCATCACACAAGGTTCTATAACATTTCTAAAGCACTATGAAATCTACATGCAACTTTTCTAAGCATATTTAGAGCAATAAGACTTAATTTGAAACTAACAACATCTTGGCACATGCAATAATATTTCTAGAACTTCATAGAATGTAAATCTTACTTTTCTACCGAATTTACAAGCATTTTAAGCACAATTAGGACCTAGTCCAAAAGGGAATAATAATAAGCTCAAGGATAAGTCTAAAATGCAATGTATCCACATGTTAAACTACTCATGCCCTTGCACATCTAGTGCATTCACAAAAGTATGCATACTAATTGAAATGACATGGAATCTTCATTCTACAAAATTGAGCATGTAAAACTATCCGAAGCATAAATGTTTAATAAACTCCATAACACAATAACTTGGAATTTGAAAATCTTAAACATTGCATTTCAAATAAGCTAAATTGTCTCGTCCCAAGGATCTCTCCAAGGTCAGCCACCACACACACGTCACTCAGCACCGCCTCGTCGCCTTCCTTCAGAATTGCTTGTCTTTACCTTTACCTGCAGTAAGAGGAAATGTAACTAATAAGCATAAAGCTTAGCAAGTACTATCTAGCTCACAAAATCTCGAAATGTGCAGACATGCTTTTTAAACAATATAAAATCACATGAGATACTTTTATGCTTAAAAGAAACACCAAAACATGTATAACTCAAAACATGCATACTCAAGCATTAATAAGTCTTAACTCACTTTCTCTTGGCTTAACATGAAACTTTAGCAATTCTTTAACTTTAAATCTTTCTTTAACTTTTAGAAAACTTCCTTAAACTTTAGGAAAACTTTGCTAAAGCATATACTTGAAAATAATACTCACTTGGATCCACTTAAGACGTAAGTACCATCTTATGCGCGTTCCCTAAAAGGTTGGGGTAGCGAGCCGCCAATCCTAATAGAGCAGACCTTGGTCTACCAGGGCCAAGACCTTGGAATTGGACACCTGGATTTCTTTAACGACGCCCTTGGACGCCGGGTACTGGCCTTAGAAAATAAAATAGCTTTTCTTTCTTTTCTTTCTTATCTTTAAATGCCTTGGCATTTTATCGAACACCTTGTGTGCCCAAATCCCTAAGTCTTGACTTTTGGGGATTTCGTAAGGCCTTGGCCCTCTCTTTTCTTTTTCTTTATCTTTCTTTTCTTTTCTTATAGATTTCTTAGACCCTAAACTCACATAGGGTACTCTATCAAATATATATAAGCATATAATGAACTAAGATCACATGCAACATCTTAACTAAAAGTAAATATCTCCTTTAAAACTTTTAAGGAAAAATTCTTGCGGAAAACCGCCTCTTACTGCAGGTGAGCAGTACTTACCTTGATTTCTTGGACTTACAACCGAAATTAGACGACTAGGGCTCGGGTGAAACTTGAGATCTCTACGAACCGTCCGTGCCTACGTGTTCTTCTTGTCGAGACGAACGAAACGCTCCGCACTCCTTGCTTTTCCTTGGCCGGCGCCCCTTAGGAGAGGAGAGGAGGAAGGAAAATCTAGGTTCCCTTTTGTTTTCGCCGCCCCTCCCTCGCCCCCTTCTCGCACGCAGCCGAAAATTCTCCTCCAAGGGTTTCACGCGACTTAAGCGGGGTTTAAATACCTCTTCATGAAAAAACGTAACTACTCTATAAAATTATTTCTCTCCACCTTTTGTTGTGCTTGATACCCTAGCCCAGCCGGTCACTTGCGCGCCCTTAAGGGCTTGCTCCTCCTGTGGTCGCGAGTTCGAACCCCCCTGCTGCCCTTTAAAGTTTTTCCTTTTTTTAAAATACTAAACGGACTCGGAAAATTCCATAAAAATATTCTAAAAATTTCTAAAAATATCTAGAATATTTCTAAAACATTTTTAAATAGTTCTAAGGACTTTAAGAACTTCAATATGGAAATTTCAGGGCGTTACAATCCCCCATACCTTATAAAAAGTTCATCCTCGAACTTAAATAATTCTGGATATTTTTCTCTCATGTTGTCTTCACGTTCCCAAGTAGCTTCCTCATGCTTTTGATTCTGCCAGATGACCTTCACTAGTGACACTTCTTTATTTCTTAATCTTTTAACTGCTTTGTCCACTATCTGTGTCGGTCTGCTCTCATAGCTAAGATCTTCTTGGATCTGTACTGACTGAGGCTGAATCACTTGGCTAGGATCGTGAATACACTTCTTTAGCATATAGATATGAAATGTACTGTGGATAGCTGACATATCCTCTGGTAAGTCCAGCTCATATGCTACCTTACCAACTCTCTTTATGATCTTGTAGGGTCCTATGTAGCGAGGACTTAGCTTGCCCTTTTTGCCAAATCTCATCACTCCCTTCATAGGAGCGACCTTGAGAATACTGAATCTCCAACTTGGAATTCCAGTGGCCTACGGTGTGTGTCAGCATAACTTTTCTGTCTACTCTGGGCAGTCTCAATCCTCTGGCGGATCGTCTGGATAGCCTGAGTGGTCTCATCTATAAGCTCAGTCTGGCTGCCTAGTCCTGACTCCATCTCTTTCTTCTCACCAGCTTCTTGCCAACATATGGGTGATCTGCATTTCCTGCCATATAACGCTTCATAAGGTGCCATTTTGATAGTGGCCTGATAGCTATTGTTGTAGGCAAATTCAGCTAAACACAGGTACTTGCACCAACTGCCTTTAAAATCTAGTGCACAGGCCCTGAGCATATCTTCTAAAATTTGATTTACTCTTTCTGTCTGTCCATCAGTCTGGGGATGGAAGGCTGTGCTGAATTTAAGTCTGGTGCCTAGTGCGTGCTGAACACACTCCCAGAAGTGAGAGACAAAGCGCCCATCTCTGTCAGAAATGATAGACTTCGGAACTCCATGAAGCCTGATCACTCTTTCACATATAACTGCGCCAAATGCTCTACTGAGTGCGACACCTTGATGGCTAGAAAGTGGGCAGACTTGGTCAATCTGTCCACTATCACCCAAATTGCATCGTGTCCATGGGTGGTTCTTGGAAGACCTGTGATAAAGTCCATGGATATTTCTTCCCACTTCCACTCTGGAATGGGAAGTGGCTGTAGAACTCCTCCTGGTCTCTGGTGCTCTGCCTTGACTCTCTGGCAGGTCAAGCAGGTACTGATATATCTGGCCACGTCTCGCTTGAGTCCAGACCACCAGAATCTTTTCCTTAGATCTTGATACATCTTGGTGGAACCTGGATGCATCGAATAAGGAGTACTGTGGGCTTCTTCCAAGATGCTCTTTCTCAG
>JAGFNQ010000807.1:716007-776543 GCA_024364735.1 Boesenbergia rotunda | reverse complement strand
ACTTCCGTGACCATGGGGAACCATTCTGCAGCTAGGGTGCTTGGGATAGGACAAGTTGACCTGAGGTTCACCTCTGGAAAGGTCCTGTCACTGCATGAGGTGCATCATGTTCCAGCGGTCCGTCGGAATCTGATTAGCGGGTCAAAGCTATTCGTGTTGGTTACGAAATTGAACTTTAAATGTAATAAAGTTGTAATATTACATTTAGGAACCTTTATTGGAAAGGGTTACCTTAATGAAGGATTATTTAAACTCAATGTAGAAAATGTAACTTTGAATAAATCTAATGATGTTGGTTGTTCTTATAACATTGAATCTTATGATGTATGGCATGATAGATTAGGACATGTTAATTTTCAAACTGTAAAAAGAATGATGAATCTTGACATGATTCCTAAGCATGCCATAAATGATAAGAAAAAATGCGAAATTTGTGTGCAATATAAACAGCCCCGAAAACCCTTCAAATCAGTTGATAGAAATTCTGATGTTTTAGAATTAATTCATACTGATTGTTGTGAGTTTAACGGTGTAATAACGAGAGACCATAAAAGGTATTTCATTACCTTCATTGATGATCACTCTCGTTATGTTATGTTTATTTGCTAAAAACCAAGGATGAAGCTTTAGATAAATTTATGGTTTTTAAATCTGAAGCCGAAAACCAACGAATAAAACCATTAAGAGGTTAAGGTCTGATAGGGGCGGAGAGTTTACCTCGAACCTGTTTCAGAAATTTTGTCAAAATTCAGGTATAATTCACGAGGTGACTGCTCCATATAGTCCTCAATCAAATGGTGTAGCAGAACGAAAAAATCGAACCCTTGAAGATATGATCAATTCCATGTTAGGAAGTTCTGGGTTACCCAACTTCATGTGGGGGGAGGCTCTATACACTGCATGTCATGTGTTAAATAGGGTCCCAATGAAGTCAAGGGATAAAAGCCCATATGAGCTTTGGAAAGGTTGGAAAACAAGTTTGAAATACCTTAAAGTGTGGGGGTGCCTTGCAAAGGTACTAGTACCTGAACACAGAAGGAAGAAACTTGGTCCAAAGACCGTAGATGGTATCTTCTTAGGTTATGCTCAAAATAGTATTGCATATAGATTTCTGATTATTAAATCAGAAATTCCTGGAATAGATGCAAATACTATTGTAGAGCTTCGCGATGCTACATTTTTTGAGGATATATTTCCTATGAAGATGAGAACACCTCAGTCCATTTCTAGTATTCCTACTAGAGATGAGCCTGCTTCCGTAGATGTCCCATTATCCGTAGTGGGTGCAGCTTCCTCAAGTCACTCTAGACTAGATGAATCTAGTGAGTGTACAGAACTGAGAAGGAGCAAGAGACAACGTGTCTCTACGGATTTAGGCCAAGACTTTATCACCTATAATATAGAAGGTGATCCTGTGACATATAGAGATGCTATGGCTTCTCCTGAAGCTAAGCACTGGAAAGAGGCCACTAAAAGTGAAATGGACTCTATTATCTCTAATGCCACTTGGGAGTTAGTAGATTTACCTTCTGGTTGTACCACCATAGGATGTAAATGGGTGTTTAAGAGAAAACTAAAACCTGATGGGTCAGTAGATAAATTCAAAGCACGCCTAGTTGCTAAGGGATTCAAACAAAAAGAAGGGATTGACTATTTTGACACTTATTCTCCTGTTACCAGAATTACTACAATCCGATTGTTAATAGCATTAACATCCATATATCATCTTGAGGTCCATCAAATGGATGTCAAAACGGCATTCCTTAATGGTGATCTTGAAGAAGAGATATATATGGATCAGCCAGAGGGATATGTAGCTTCTGGAAGTGAGAATAAAGTCTGTAAGTTAGTTAAATCTCTATATGGTTTGAAACAAGCCCCAAAGCAATGGCATGAAAAATTTGATAGTGCTATGCTATCGTTTGGCTTTGAAATTAATGACTCTGACAAATGTGTATATACTAAACTGAAAGGCGATAGATGTATTATTTTATGTTTATATGTAGATGATATTTTATTGTTTGCATCTGACCTTTCAATTATTAATGAGACCAAGGCCCTCTTAAGTGGTAAGTTTGATATGAAGGATATGGGTTGTGCTGATGTGATTTTAGGGTTGAAGTTGACTCGCTCAACTGATGGAATAGCAATTTCTCAGGCACACTATGTTGAGAAAGTGTTAGAGAAATATGGCTATAGCCACATAAAATCTGTAGTCACACCCTATGATCCTTCAAAGACTCTCCACAAGAATAAGAGTGGCGTGACTGTGTCTCAATTAAGATATTCCCAAATAATTGGTAGTCTAATGTATTTGGCAAATTGTTCTAGACCTGATATTTCGTTTGCTATAACTAAATTGAGCAGGTTTACCAGCTGTCCGGACAGAACACATTGGGATGCATTAGACAGAGTACTCAGATACCTAAAGGGTACTATATCCTTGGGCTTGTGCTATGGGAGGTTCCCTGCAGTCCTGGAGGGATATAGTGATGCCAGTTGGATAGCTGACACTGTTGAGTGTAAAGGCGTTACTGGTTATGTCTTTACACTTGGAGGTGGTGCAGTTGCTTGGAGGTCTGTTAAACAGACGATTATATCCCGTTCTACATCTGAGGCAGAATTGTGTGCTTTGGATACCACAGTATCTGAAGCAGATTGGCTTAAGGGTCTTCTGTCTGAAATTCCCTTGATGATTAAGCCAATACCTTCTATTTCAGTACACTATGATAATCAAACAATAATAGCTCAGATTAGAAGCTCCAAGTATAACCAGAAACAGAAGAGACATGTACGAATCAGATTGAAGTCTGTTCGTGAGCTAGTGTCTCTTGGAGTGGTGTCTTTGGACTTTGTAAGTTCAAAAGACAATATTGCTGATCCACTCACAAAAGGTCTTGATTCTGAGAAAATCAAGAGATCCAGTAAGGGAATGGGACTGAGGCCTATCTTGGTTTCATCTATAGCGGCAACCCAACCTATCTGATTGGAGATCCCAAGAAGTAGGTTCAATGTGGTATAAACAAGCTATAAGGGTGAACCGTAAGCATCAAACTGATTGAGATGTAATCTCATAGTCTCTTCCCTGGATAGATGCTTGACTGCTAGTAAGGATGAGCCTAGGGGCTCTTAATGAGTTCAAGGTCTTTATGACAGGATGCTTGCAGTACATCCTTGGAGAACTCACCTATGTAAGTGTAACTGTGGGGCCGCAGTGTGGGGGGTCTAGGCAACTCTCCTTAGCACTTATGAAACAAGATTCGGTGGCATGGCCGTAATGCACCAACCCAGAAGGATTCAACCGTCGCCCGTGATGAGTTGTTACCAATTGACTTTCACATATACAAGGTTTAAGTTCAAGACTTAGTTCACTTCAAACCTATGTGAATAAGATTGGTGTACTTAGGTGAAAATTCAAACCGGAAGGTATTTTCACTAAAAGCTCATTGCAACAAAGCCTCAGGACATATTTTTGTTTTCGCTTGAAATAATTTGAATTTGTGGGGGATTGTTGAATTTTGATTTAAATTCAAATCTTTTCCTTGATCTTTTGTAATGCATATGTGTATGCATTTAGTCCCACATTGCTAAGACAAGAAGGTTGGGAGGCCCTTATATATGAAAACCTTTCATCCTTGCTTAGCAATAATAAGGGGACCTACATGCATGCGCGGGCCGAGCCCAAAACAGGTGGTTTCGGGTGGCCCGAGCCGGAAATCCATAAACCGGGCGTCACGCACGCGAACTTCGCGCGCAGGGGGGGGTGCAAATCCCCGGTTCGTGGGCCTCGCGCTCACAGGCGGCCCGGTTTGGTTTTGCTTCTTACGTTTTTGGTTTATTTCCTTTTCTTTGGTTTGTTTTACTGCCCGAACCGAACCAGTTTGGTCCGGTTCTATTTTCTCTCGCGCGCGCGAGGAAGAGCGTCGCTCCAAGCGACAGGGGCGCGAGGAAGAGGCGCATCTTTGCCTCTTCGCGACTATAAAAGGACTCGCCTGCAGTCCTTTTATTTCACTCCAGCAACAAGCAACTTCTCTTCTTCTTCTTCTTGTTTGCTTCGCTCGAGTTTTCTTCTCCTTTCCTGTTTTCTGTTTTGCCGAGCCCTCTCGGGTCTCGGGTCCTGAGGCTTTCAATTGTGCGATCTGAGGTTGCTTCCGAATTGCGGTGTTCGTCTTGGAGTGCACTTACGAACGGCGTGAATGGTTGTCGGATCTTGAGGGGATTTTGCCAGCGAGCCTCTGCACCTTGGGTGGCAATAAATTCTCTAAAGACAGTCGGCGCGCCGACGCTTCAACCGGAGGATAACGATTTCCTAACCCTGCTTATTCATTTACTGTCTATTGCATGCTGCCTGATTTTATTGGTGCAAATATATTACTAATTTTAGTGTTATATTTACAACAGTTAACAGGTCGGAAATTCATGTTAAATTCATTAAAAATTCGAGCGACAATTAGCGATCATCTCAAAATCAGCGAGCCAAATTAATATCGACTATGCTTAGCAATAATGGATACTGCTTCATACTCTCCTACTCGATGACGATGGAACGGGAAACATCTTGTTCCAAACAAGCATCTGCTCTTTTCCTTCCCCGTTTTCCACCGATGGCGGATTTATTTTCCTCAGCACACAATGCAACAGCACCCTTGTGAGAAGGTAACTCGCCGATGAAGATCACATTCTGCGCCCAGCCGGCGTATTCACCAAACTTGGCCACAAAAGCCTCAGAGATGGACTTGTATAGCTTATGACTCAACCGCGTGCCAGCAAGCTCCGGAATTAGGTATTTGGTTGCAATCTGCATACACAACATCATTAAAGATAGGGACCAACTCGTATCCCATTTGAAAGTCCATGAGCAAATTCAATCTAAGGTAAAATGACAAAGTGAGCCTTTCAAAATTTAAAGATATTGTAAGACCTCTAATTTGGAGATTCAATTCTGCTCACTTCTTTTGCTCAAGATCATGGTATGTTATGATCTCGAGTGAGATCGGTATTGATTGATCTATCGCACAGACTTGGGTCGCCAGCCTATTGTAACAAATGTGGCTGAACAACAACGAGAACAAAAAAAAAATCCAAGTCTCCCTCACCAAGAAATGGCAAAACGATGGCAAAATACTATATTGCTAATAGCTGAAATTGATAGAGCTGAGAAATGAATCATACGTATCAGTTACACATTCATATAGAGTATCTAGATAATATGTCTACTTAAGAGGGACAATATTGCTACATAAATCTACTTGCTAATACATTTCCTACTTTTTCTACAGAAATAGGAAAGAGGATTTATCATCTAGATGACTCTAACATTGTTGGATTTCTCGTTTCTTTCTCAATTATGATCAAGGCTCGGGTACCATAATTAAATCTAGAATAAAAATGCACAAAAACCAAACCTGCCAAACATGAGTATCGACAGGAATCGCATGGTGTTGATCCAAGGAGAAAAGAGCAATGCAAGCTGCAACCTTAGGTCCCACCCCTGGTAGACCACAGAGAGCATCAATCACCTCTTCAAGCTCCAGACCACGAAGAGAGGCAAGCCACTTGGTGCCTCCACCAGGTTTTCCTTGCAAAATCTTAACTGCACCTACAATGTATTTTGCCCTGCTTGCAAGTCAAGGAGCTGTTAAAGCACGCAGAAATTTAACTAAAGAATAACAATGCAGAGCAACATTGACTTTTATCCATCAACAGAGCATACAAGAGGAAGAGTCAGGGAAAGCAAAGTAAATGGAGACCACCCGAAAATACACGAGAACAAGGTCACTAGTCAAACAACCTCAAAGACCAATTCAATGTCTATGTAGACAATACCAAGTAGTTAATGATAACAAATATGGAAGCTAGTTTTACTTGCTAACGATCCGACTTCTATTCTTGACTTTAATGAAAACTGATCCAATGGAATTTCAAGCAAAGTCACCGTCGGAAATGATCGCTTTTATGGCTTCCAGTGGAACACGAGAGGAAGAGTAAAACAGGATCCAAGAACAAGTGTCGGCGGCAACGGAAGTGTCGGCGCAATAACAAGTGTCGCTTAAAGTTGACGGCAGCCAACTTCACAAAATCGCTGAAAAAGCAGGAGAAGCAGCAAAATTTGAAAAAAAGCATAGAAAAATTGCATTCTTCGGTGACTTTGAAACAAATGGTAGGGCTTCAGCGATCGAAGGAACAAAAGGGCTTTGGCGACGAGGAAATTACAGAAAAAAAACAAAAAGCCGAACGGAAAATGATACCTGCTTCGGAGAGGGGAGGAGGAGGGGAGGAGACGGGAGGCAAAGACACGAGCTCTAGGGTTTTCGCCGGCTGGAGGGATCATTTTCCGTTCGTCTAGGGTTTCCGCTGCGGGCGCGAGGGCCAGGCGCGAGAGAGGGAGACGACGCGGTGGGGGATCGCCGAGAGAGGGGTAGGGGCAGGCGTGAGAGAGGGAGTTGCGAAAGAGGAGAAAGAGCTTAGGGTTGCAAGGTTCGCGAGAGAGCTTAGGGTTCGCAAGGTTCGGGAGGAGAAAGAGGGCTTCGGGCGGGCGCGAGGAGTGGAGTTGCGAAATGAAATCACGCGGCTATTTCCTGCGTTGCCACGCTGGATTCAGGCCACGAAGATGAGCCGCAGCCACGCAGGCGTCGTCCGCATTTGGTCCGCAGAAGTGGTCCGCACAGGATCACTTCTGTGTGTGTATATATATATATATACACGAATTTACTATGCTGCGGATCGCGCCCTGCAGACCGCGTGCGCGACAACGGCTGATCAGTCACCGTGACCGATCAGGCAGTGCCTGATCGACCACCGGAGGCTCGGGAGCGTCCCCGATGGGTTCACCCCTATCCCGACGGGTTCACCGTACCCCCTAGGGTTCACTGCACCCCTTGGGTTATAGTTTTGTTCGGGGGCGGCGGCCGAAGGCCGCCGTTGGTGTCGACGACTCGCTGTTGGTGTCGAGGTTCGGGAAGTCCGTGACCGATCAAGGAAGTTCTTGATCGGTCACGCAGGGCCGGTTCACACGGGATCTGCAGCGCACGGTCCGCAGCAGATCATTTCTCTCTATATATATAGAGTAATGATTGGGAGAGTGAATTTGGGAGAGTGAATGTGAGAGTGAATGACGTGTAGCTAATGTGTACATGTTCGATCGTCGATCGGACACCACCGATGACCTCTGATTGCCGTCCCGAATCAAACTATGTCTTGGGGGATGGTGAACCCGACAGGGTCGCCGGTAATTGAGATCTCTCCGGATTGACGGTGAATGCGACGAGATCATAATTGCGGCGATTCTCGATGAGTTCACCGATCTTCTTAGGACATAGTTTGATTCGGGACGGTGATCAGAGGCCGCCGGTGGTGTCCGATCGGTGATCGGACGTGTATACAATAACTGTCACGTCATTCACTCTCCCAAATTCATTCTCTCTATCATTACTCACATATATATTAGGTTGCAGATTATATATACATTATTTGTCTGAACTGATTCGGGACGTTTGGATTGAATTTAGATATCAAGATTTAATCAGACATAGTAATTTTATTTTTTTTGTTTTTTAGACATTTTTAGGATATATTAAATATATTTAAATTTTAAGATTTTAAAATTTTGAAATTTGATTGAATTTAAGTTAATAAATTTTTTTCTATGATTCAGTCTTCCCTCATAGATTATAATATTTTAAATAAAAAAATTTAAATACTCACAGAATATATTATATATATTTAAGATATAGGGATAGGGTTATAATGTTTTAAATTAATAAAATTTTTTCCTCTATAAGTTTGTGTTCATTTTAGATTATAATATTAAAAAAATAGATTATTATAGAGTATATTATAAAATTAAAAATTTATTTAAAAATTATTTATTAAAAAAATAAAAAAAATAAAAATTATCATATTCAAACACTTGAATTATTGGCGCGCACATGTAGATAACCAAAATTCACAGTGTAGCTTTGCATGAATCGTTAGCGCGCACGTGTGCGCGAATATGTATATATTTGACCCATTTTCTAACCAGTTAATTAGATTTTGCATAGACTTAATTTATATTTTTAATCTAAACTAATACATTAGTTATTTTTTAAAAAATAACATATATTTAAAAATAATATCAATTTATATAAATTTTATCATCAATTTTCAAGATTACTATACAAATTATAAATAAAGAATAAAAAATATATTTAATATATTGGTGATTGCATGTCACGCCGTCGGAGATGAGCCGCTGATCTAATATACAATCGGACGACATCTCCTCTGTACGGCGGATAATTTAAAATATTTATATAAACACTCACGCAATATATATAACCTCTGACCTCAAACAACAATATAACGGTTAATCCAAGCCGGAGCATATAAACGAAATATATCCACAACGCTGAAATCCCATAGGACATACCTAATCTGCCATCCAGGCAGGCGCGCAATAAAACACATAGTATAAAGTCTAACAAAAGACTCAAAATACAATCCACGCATCAAATACAATGCAAAGACAAGACTATGATGAAAAAGCAAATACAGTGTATGGAATATGTTATACTAAAAAATATAAACAACGCGGAAAACCCAAAGCCGGAGTCATCATAACCTGAAACTGGCGATTGGGCTCTCCTGGCATCCAATCAACCTGAAATCAAAAATAGAGTAATGGGTGGTGAGTCCAAGTGAACTCTGCAGGTATAGAGATAGATATACATGATAATATAAATAATTGTATAAGCTATAAAGAAACAAGATTATACAGTCTCAAGGAGATATCAGAATATGCATATATAACTAAAGAACTAAATGAATGTACATACCAGAAATTAACCTATCCTAATCATAAAAGACTCGTATCATACGAGCAGGTGCAAAGTCATCAAACCAAACACATAATATCTCATGTATGGGCATGCCAAATATATGTAACAAACAAATGCAACAATCACAATCAAATACACAATACATCATATGTTCATGATACAATAACATATGTCACTCCCGACGTCAGTCAAGCTACCGAGACATGTCATATGTGTTGGTCGAGTGGGTAGAGATATGACAACTATACACACTCTGTAATCACTACTCATAAGTGACCGAGTAAACAGGATATTGTTAGAGGACTGCCCTCCTACCCCAAGTTATTGGGGGAGTATCGCTCTCATCTCTTCTGATCACTAGAAAGAGGAGGGATCCCTGTCTGCTACCACGCTCCGGAACCACTATACATGAGTGTCCAAGTGAAGCAGTATAGAGCAACTGCACACACCCGCTGGTAACCACTAACCCATGAGTGGTTGTGTGTGCAGATCATGTACCTGGCGATGGGCTCAAACTATAAGGGATGCCGATGATCGTCAGCATACAATAGTGCAGGGATGATGCATAACTCTAACACATGCAACACCCACCAAGTCATCATACATAACTCAACCTAATATGCACAGGTTGAATACATGTATCATAACCTAACTATCATATATCTAGAAACACATGCAAGTATAACTAAAATCAATCAATGCAGATATAAAATGACATGCTACTATATCTACATGCACATGCTCACATAAATACTACACAAAATTAGATGTCAAATAACGAGACTATATAGACAGGAATTAAATTATTTCAAAGATCAAGCAATAGATATTAAACAGGATAATAACGGTAGCATATATATGATAATAAAACCTACTGCAACAAACATAAGTAGGCTATACATAAAGATAAAGTAGAACTAAAGCAGGGATGACAATTTCCCCCACGGATTTGGATATCCGCGGGGAAAATCTGAAATGGGGCGGATTTGGGGAGGTATTATTGGGTTTGGATTCGGATTCGGGGATTTTTAAAAATCCCCGAAACAGATTGGGGTGGATATGGGGATGCTATCCCCATCCCCGAACCCGTCCCGATATCTTTAATAATAATTATTAAAATAATTTCAATAATATTAATATTAAAGATTTGTGAAAACCCTAATGAGTAATGAATCATCGCTCACTCGCTGCCTCCCACAAGTTTTTGATTCTCTTCAACCCTTTTGTCTCGTCTCCCAGCCGCCACTCGCCACTCGCCGGACAAGATCTCCTTTTGCTCCGCACTCTTCGTTCTTAGCCAGATCGCCTTCGAAATTTTTCTTGAGGATATGGAAGAGACCGGCTTCGATTCGAAATTTTTTTTGAGAATATAAAAGCTATTAGATTTTGTATCTATACACAGTTACATTTTTGCTACTAACTTTGAGTTTTTAACTTGGAAAAAATGGATATTTCAAGTGGGGATGGGGATGGGAATGAAGATTTACTCCCCGTGGGTTCAGTGACGGGGATTCCCGGATTAAGTAGAAGCGGGGATGAGGACGGAGACGGGGATGGAGATTTACTTCGGGGACGGGTATGGGGACGACAAATCCATCCCCGACCCGCCCCATTGCCATCAAGAAGTACCCATCTCAAATAGAGATATCCGTTGCTGAGAATCACCGTCTAAAGTATTTCTACAATAGAATCGAATCAATATCCTAGAATAAAGGACATAGTTTAGCTATTATAACATATGATACCTTAGCTAAACAAATTAGCTTAATTTTCCTTATTCATCTAATTAATTCTAATTAAATGTTAAGCTCCTAATTAAGTCGAATTAGTAGGATTAGATTTAAGTTTAGGGTTAATCTACACTTAACCCAAGTGATCACCACAATTGTACTCCACACCTAATCCAACTCACCATCCAGTAGAGCTCACACTAGGAGTCATCTATAATTCATAATGATCAACTTATCAACAAAACCTAGCCGACCTGTTTGTTTTCCCAAGCCTCACACTGATCAAACCACAGTTTATAGTCTCAATTCACAGCATCAACTCCAAAGACAGATCTAGAAAATCAATAAAATAAATCCTATTACATATATGCCAGTCACAACACTACACCGACCCAAGTATTATAGGACAAGAGGTGGAGGCCACTGCCCAAACTGAAGGCCAAAAATAGAAATTTAACCATCTAATTCCCAACAATAGAACATCTCAGCTTGGGGAATCAACAAGATCCACCTCAAGTGAAATCACCTACGACAAGCTTCGCCCCCACGGGTTGGCTCGGTTGGTAAGGCGTCTGGCTGCTTGCAACGGAGGTCTCAGGTTCGAGAGTCGCCAGTCGTACACGGGGTAAACACCTGGTCTGCTGGCTTAAATCCTCTCGGCCCCAGGCGCCTTACCCCATCAGTAAAAACTGTGAGTTACCCTCTCTGGACACTTGTGGGCCCAGGACCAGGGGCCGCTAAGGTGGCGGTTCCATCCTTTTGCAACCTACGACAAGCTCCATTACACAGCTTGGAATTGATCCATATCATCCCATTCATGCCTTTACAATTCATCAAACTGAAGATCACAAAAACATCCAATTCCAAGAATAGAGATCCAGAACATATAGGAGCAGATCTAAAATCCAAAATCAACAGGCAATCTTCACAATCTCAACACAGAGCCATCAGATCGGCATTCTAACACAAAAACCCATTACCCATTTCCAGAATTCGGCTCACGACAAGAAGAGAATGAAATCGATCTCAATTACACTGATCTAAACTAAGTTAACATCGCATTCACTCAAGGAATCAAATACTACAGCCGAAACCTTGCCTGAGATCTTGCACCGGCAGGGTCTCCTCCTATCCGGATCCGACAACCTCCCAGGTTACCAAGCGATCATTCCCCAAAGTGAGCTAAATCACTATCTGAGTTCCATTTTAACTCAACGATCACAAATCTTATCAATCTACTAAAGATTAATCCAAATCAGAGCATGCATCGCAACAATCATACCTCTCAAAACCCATGGTTGGAAATCACCCTGGCCTGCTCAGATCCGATAGCTCAGCCTCCTCCAGAGAAATCCTGATGCATGTTGTCTTCTCCGGCATTGGCTTCTTCACTCCCTCTGCCACCGAGCGTAATCTTAGAACACAACAACTGATCGAACTCAGCCATGGTCGAAAATCTCATGGATAGTACAACAAGCAAATCCACCAAATTTCGAGAAGAAGGGTGTTACTTAATTGGAGATAGTCGATGTGGTTTTTGCTCCCAATCGTGATGCCACCTCCCTAGCCCTCGCGTGACCACTTTGATCAGAGGAGCAAGAGGAGAAGGAAGGGGAAAAAAGGAGGATCGAATCGGGTGTCAGATTTCGGCTACGACGAAGGAGAAAGGGTGAGGAAGGGATTTTAAGACATGAAAATTTTCACTTAGCCCCTCCCTTCTTGTGTAATTAAGTCCTAAACCCTCTAATTAGGGTGTTTAACTATTAATCCCCCCTAGGTTTAGGCTTCTTTACCGTTTAGCCCTTAACTTCGTTTTGGGTCCCAAAAATCCTAAATCTTTTTCGAAAAATTTTTCGAAAATTTTTCTAGACCGAGTCCGAAGTACCATATTTAACATCGCATATACTTATTATGTATGTAATATATATAAATACGTATAAATTTAAAATTTTAATTTTTAAAATTTTAAAGTATTATTTCAAATTAAAATTAAAATTGTCTTGAAATAGATAAATTGTTTTTTAAAATTTTAATTTTGAATTAAGATTTGAATTTTTCTTTTTAAGATTTGTAATTATAGATTTATAATTTGTGTTTTTAAAAAATTTTATTTTTAAGATTTATAATTATTATTTTTATGATTTGTAATTTTATTTTTTGAATTGTAGAATTTGAAAGATAATAAGTTGAAATTACTAATAAGTCTTAAATTTTGTTCGATATGAAAAAAAAAGAAATTAATGTAATTTAATTTTGGACTTCACCAAATCAATTGAGAGTTGATTAAAAAGAATCTAAACTTTTAATTAAACTAGTATATTACCCGTGCGATGCACGAGAATCTTACACAATTCAAATAACATGTTTAGTGATAATATATATATGTCAATTTTTATTATTAAATGAAAAAGTAAATGAAAAGTAATTTTATTTCATCATGGATTCATGTCAATATAAGATATAGTATTATTTTTTATAATATAAGATATTAATTGTGATCATAAGTTTTATAAAGGTGGTGGATATGGATACGATCTAAAGTTTACTTTTCTTTAATAGAGGTGTGCTAGGCCTGTGCTATAGTGCAACACACAGGCGACACATGAAAACCCTAGTAGCAAGCTACTGTGATGGGTCATCCCCCATATAAAAATTAATTTAATATAAAAGTGGACCAATGACCCACATATCAAATATTAAATTGATAACAACAGATACTACATTTGATCATAGCCAAAAGGTAGAGAAATGTATGAGTTGCTTTACCGTTATTTGTCCATTTTATAATTTCTCTGTATGTAATTCGCCTTGGTAACTTCAGATGTGGGACTATCATTTTTCTTACATCAAAATTATTTTTTGAATTATCTTTTTTGAATTTGATAAATTATTTTTAAAATTTTTAATTTTAGATTAAGATCTTAATTTTTCTTTTTAGGATTTGTAATTATATATTTTCTTTTAAATTTGTATTTTTAATTATAAATTTTTTATTTATAAAATTTATATTCGGTTTAGGCGGGAATCCTAAGCTCCCTGTGAATGTCACGTCAGCATGTAAAACTGTATTTTATAGATATTAATAGATAGATTAAATAGTAAGATACAAACATACGGTGAAATTGTTAGATGATTTTTTAAAATGAACATATAATAATTTTAGTTTAAATTGATTCATAATTATTTTATATTTAAATTATTTAAAATCTAAATATGAATAGATTAATATATTTTTGGAGGTCATTGAACTCTAATTAAGCTTTTAAATTAATTAAATGACTAAACAACCACATAATAATTTTATGCAATAACTATGTGATTTTATTAACTTAAAATTTGAATTTAAATATATAGATGAATTTTAAGATATCAATAGAGTAAAACCAGACCTTTCCAGTGAATAAATGATTAAAAAATAATTATATAACATTTTTTATATAAGTAAAATGTATATATCAAAAAGTCAAAGAGTGCAATACTCAAAAATATGTAAGTCTCGTGACTTACCAAACTGTCATATCCGAAGTCACTCATAATATTCAATAAATATGAATTTACTAACTCTTATAAAATTTCCCGCTATTGAATTAGGTCTCATAAATTATAATTCCTAACGCTCCATACTAAGTATATGAAAGCAAGTATAATATCATTGTGTTCCCACGTTATAGGCTAATGATTAATGCATATATATATTATTATTATGAGGTCTGTAAGATAAAATTTAATAAAATCTATGTGTCCATCCTCTTCATGTATTAGCCATATCATCCGGGTTAGTAGTTTCCATGATTTACCTCTTCCGTGTTGGTTCTGGGATGGATTGGCGGGGGTGTTGGGGTGAACGAATCGCCCTTGCCACCATGAAAGCAAGTATGACACCTCTGGAGCTATGGTATAACAGAAGGATGATTAGTTATCTCCTAAATATTTACAGTTTAATCTTCAACTATAGTAAATTTTTAAGGACTTTTTCCTCCAAATGAGACACGTAATCATGGGGGTTGGGTTTTTTTACAGCCCACCAAGAGCGCTTCTCGATTTACCCTAGCGGTCTGTGAAAAATTTTCATCGGACTAAACTGGTTGTTTCAAGTTCGAGGTTACCAAACTTGATTAAGGTGTCTTGTTTTGATTAATATTCGGCCTCCCTTGAAGTAACCCCAAGCATCCGCTTATGGATAGACATCTCATGTCTATAATCAGTGTTTGATCCTCCTCTATAAATCACTATTTTGACATCCAAAGAATAGGTGCAATTGTATCTCTATCTCCGATTTACAAAAGGCATAATGTTTTTCTTTTAGATAGTTCCATCTATCTCTAATGTTAGTATGTACACTTATATGCCAAAACACTCCTTATAAATTTATGGATAATTATTTAATAAGGGCAAATATTTATTGTTAATCATTTACTTTTCTGTATGTATATAATCAATGATAAAGTTCTACGATTATTGGTTATTTTAATCTGAAAGTAGTCCTTGATCGGATAAATATCTAGATCAATATTGAGTATGATTAAGTCAAGATAAACCGAGGGATGAATATCTAAGTTGTGCTTAGGGGTGTTTTAAGTTTAGAGGTACACTAGACACGACCTACTTGAGAAGAGACCACATATTAAACATTATTGGTCGTTTCTCTTATGAACGAGTATAACTATTAATCTTTTAACTTGAGACCTTTATTTATTCTATGTGTAGAGTTATGTATTTTGACACCGTTAAAAGTAGTCTTTAATCATATTATGATTAATAAGGTGGTTGAGTGTATTGCAAAGTGTAGAGAGAATATTGTTTAGTCAATAAAAGATTCATCACTCTCTTTGATTAAGGAGCTAACATCTTGGCCACTTAATATAGATATTTCATGACCATGGGAGGAATGATTTATCATTCAAGAAGAGTCTATTAATTTTAGAAATCAAGTAAAATAATAAATTTAGTGATGATGCACAGTGCATTGAATTAATTGGGATTTAAGCTAGATGAAGAGATTGAATTACATAGTAATCGATTTTCGAAGGTTTTAGCTAATTCATTTTGATAAATTTAATATGCTTCAATTGAAACTAAATATAGTCTACCAGTAGTTCTAGTAATTGAATTTACACATCAAAAGATTTGTAAATATCATTCCTAGTAGATGATGGTACATTGGTATTGTTGGAGGAAATGCTCCTTTTTCCGGAGAGTTTAAAAAAACTAAATTAAAATTACACAAATTTTAACTTATCTGTTGAGTGGCCCGAGAAGCCCTTTTATGCAAGATGCAGTCTCCCGTGCTGGAATTCTCCCAGACTGGAATTCCCGAGCAATATCACCCGACCAGGTCTCCTGAGCTCCTGACCAGTATCTCCTAAGCTCCCGACCAGGTCTCCTGAGCTCCCGACCAGTAGTGGAGAGGTGTTGAGGCCTATGTAACGCAGTTTCCTTGAAACAAATTTGTCCTCCTCCGACGGTGCTTCGAGGCTCCGATGGACGTCTATTTCTCATGATACAACAGCAGGACCACGGGCACAACGGAGCACTCGTTGCTCGTGGCGAACTGAAGAAGTACCCGAATGCTATCAAAGGAAAATCCAAGGAAAGTTGGGGACGAGGTGGAAGATAATCTCTTCTCTATCTCTCTTTTTTCTCTCGGTCACAACCCCTTTATATAGGGCTAGGACCCTCGCTACAATCAATGACAATTAACGTCATTTATTACCAATTAACTGTCCAAATCCAAACGTCTGGGGGTTACTGATTTTGCATTAATCAATAGTTAATGCATCCGCTATATTTGAGCAAAAAATTTAGCAAAACGTTGGTTCATCCGCTTGGACAATTTTTGCCCTGATCGGTCGGGCATTCGACGGTGCAGGTGGTGCACGCACACTAGTCCACTTGGTTCAGTACAAATCCGGGCCCTGGATTTTCACCCTCCTACGCACCCACGCGTGAGAGAGAGTCTCTCCCCTTGCATTTGTTCACAACTAACATGCTTGTGAAACAATATAAACCAACAATTATGCCTTAAGACTCCCAATGTGGGACTAAAATCCTATTCACAATTGAGTCTCTTTATTCTCCACCGGCCGAGGGTCAGATCAATCAGCCGCCCCTACATCTCCTGGTGCCTACGCGGTCTGACTGCCGTCTGGGCACGCCGCGGGGTGAGTTACCCGAGCGGTGCCAGGAGCCGCAGCTATACGGGCCTGGGCCCATGGCCGACCGCTATATACAAGGGCTGGAAGGCTCTTACTATTGTGGGTCAGATAGTAAGACCGACTCCTTCTTTCTTGATGCCACTCAGGTATGTTTGGAATCAACCTTTTTCCTTTGCTTGTTATCTAGCTCTGTGATCTCATGACCTTCATCTTTTTTGTAATTCTGGGGGTCATGCCATACCCTCTCTATGGCAGTTTTGACCCACTCCTCAGTCCGGGCGTGAGCCAAGCAACGGGTGGAGTTCTTGGAGACCAGACTGAAGCACACTCAACTCGTCTCCAACGAACCCACTCTGAGTAGCCTGCGAGCCAAAGTCGCTGCCCTCCAGGACCGCTTGGCTCACTCCGAGGAGTAGTTGGGGTTTGCTCGAGGCCAGGCCGAGACTGCGAACTCGACCGTCGCTCAATCAAACACCCGGATCTCCACCCTGGAGTACAATGAGCGGAAAGCTTGGACTCTCCAGGCGAAGACCCAGGCAAGCTGACAAAAGCGGAAGCCGATCTCCTGGAGTCCACTGAAGCTGCCGAGTCCCTCAAGTCCCAGCTCGAGGCCAAGGAGGAAGAGGCGGCAACTCGGGCAAAGCTGGCGGAGGAGCTGGCAACCGAGCTAACCTCCTGGGACCAAGCATTACACGATCAACAGGAGGAGCTCGAGCGGTTGAAGGCCGAGAAGGCCGAGTGGGAGGCCTCCCGGGCAGAGCTCGAGGAACTACGCTCCTACAAGGAGGAGGAGACCGACCGATGGGATGCCCGTAGAATTGAGTATATTAACTCTACGAAGTTCAACCAGCAGGTGTCTGGGCGGATTCGAGTTATGTTGAAGCATCAGATGCTCAACATGTTCGAGCAGCTCAGGCAAGGCGGGCACATTGCCCCCGACCTGCCCCTCTCGGCGGTCAAGATGTCGGGCATGTCCCAGAGCTTGCCCGAGGAGGTTCACCGACCCTTCAAGTAAGGGTCGGGTTTTTATTTTTTCATTTTTTCTTTCTCGTAGAGGCTTGCCTCTAGATTTTGTAATGCATTTGCTTTTCTCGAATGTGATTGTCTTTCGACTGTTAATGGCTCGGGTGATTGTTAGTGAGAGCGACTTGGGTGAACAAGCGATTGATTCCTTCGGTCTCACGAGTGACCGGGGTAAACAATAGTGTGTGAGAGTCGCTAAGTATCGGCCACTCGGGTGAGAGCATGTTGGAGCGATTCAGCCCCACGTGTGGCCAGGTTAAACATTTGAGCGCGATAACTTCTAAGTATCGGCCACTCGGGTGAGTTGATGAAGAATAGAACGACAGGAACTGAGCCAAACACGTAAAGTTGCCATCCCGGGCAGTTCAGAGTATTGCCGTTGAGTCAGTTTGATCTTGGGGGGGGGCATGGGTTGCCACGCACCCAGCCTGGGAGTTAAGTCAAGGAAGCCGCGAGTACTTTCCTGCTGGTGGTTAGCACGAATGCACGAGATTAGACATTCGGTTGGATAGTTCTCAGGGAGCGTGGGCCTCCACGCGTCTGACTGAGAGTTGAGCCGTTGGTTTGCGGGGGCATGCCCGCTAATAACTCGTATGAAAACGAGAGTCTGGAGCACTCGACTAGCTTATGCCCAGGGAGCGTGGGCCGCTACGCGTTCGACTAGAGGCTGAGTCGATTGGTTCGCGGGGGCAAGCCCGCTTATAACTCGTGCGGGAACGAGAGTCTGGACACTCGGCCGGATAGTTCTCAGGGAGCATGGGCTGCCACGCATTCGACTAAGAGCCGAACCGAGGGGTGCGCGAGAGCATGCCCGCTTATAAGTCGTGAGAACGAGAGTCTGTACATTCGGTCAGGCCGATTCTCAGGAGCGTGGGCCGCCACGCGTCCGACCGGGGACACTGAGCCGAGTGGTGCGTGGAGCTGGTCCGCTTATAACTCGTTGGCAAGGCGAGCGTTTAGACACTCGGTCGGATAGTTCTCAGGGAACGTGGGCCGCCACGCGTTCGACTGAGAGCCGAACCGAGTGGTACGTGGGAGCATGCCCGCTTATAACTCATGAGAATGAGAGTTTGGACACTCGGTCAGGCCGATTCTCAGGAGCGTGGGCCACGACGCGTCCAATCGGGGACACTGAGCCGAGTGGTGCGCGGAGCTGGCCCGCTTATAACTCGTGAGAATGAGAGTCTGGACACTCGGTCAGGCCGATTCTCAGGAGCGTGGGCCACCACGTGTCCGATCGGGGACACTGAGTCGAGTGGTGCGCGGAGCTGGTCTGCTTATAACTAGTGAGAATGAGATTCTGGACACACGGTCAGGCCGATTCTCAGGAGCGTGGGCCTCCACGCGTCCGATCGGGGACACTGAGCCGAGTGGTGCGCGGAGGCATGCCCGTTTATAACTCGCTGGCAAGGCGAGAGTCTGGACACTCGGTTGGATAATTCTTAGGGAGTGTGGGCCACCACGCGTCCGACTGAGAGCCGAACTGAGGGGTGCGCGGGATCATGCCCGCTTATAACTCGTGAGAACGAGTGTCTGGACACTCGGTCAGGCCGATTCTTAGGAGCGTGGGCCGCCACGCATCCGATTGGGGACACTGAGCCGAGTGGTGCGCGGAGCTGGTCCGCTTATAACTTGATGGCAAGGCGAGAGATTGGACACTAGGTCGGATAGTTCTCAGGGAACGTGGGCCTCCACCCGTCCGATTGAGAGCCGAGCCGATGGGTGCGCGGGAGCATGCCCGCTTATAACTTGTGAGAATGAGAGTCTGGACACTTGGTCAGGTCGATTCTCAGGAGCGTGGGCTACCACGTGTCCGATCGGGGACATTGAGCTGAGTGGTGCACGGGGGCATGCCCACTTATAACTCGCTGCTAAGGCGAGAGTCTGGACACTCGGTCAGATAGTACCCAGGGAGCGTGGGCCGCCACGCGTCCGAGTGGGAGCCGAACCGAGGGGTGCGCGGGGGTATGCCCGCTTATAACTCGTGAGAATGAGAGTCTGGACACTCGGTCAGATCGATTCTCAGGAGTGTGGGCCGCCATGCGTCCGATCGGGGACATTGAGCCGAGTGTTGAGAGGGGGCATGCCAGCTTATAACTCGCTGGCAAGGCGAGAGTCTGGACACTTGGTCGGATAGTACCCAGGGAGCGTGGGCCGCCACGCGTCCGACTGGGAGGCGAGCCGAGGGGTGCGCAGGGGCATGCCCGCTTATAACTCGTGAGAATGAGAGTCTGGACACTCGGTCAGGTCGATTCTCAGAAGCGTGGGCCGCCACGTGTCCGATCGGGGACACTGAGCCGAGTGGTGCGCGGGGGCATGCCCGCTTATAACCTGCTGGCAAGGCGAGAGTCAGGACACTTGGTCGGATAGTACCCAGGGAGCGTGGGCTGCCACACGTCCGACTGGGAGCTGAGCCGAGGGTGCGCGGGAGCATGCCCGCTTATAACTCGCTTGCAAGGCGAGAGTCTGGACACTCGGTCGGATAGTACCCAGGGAGTGTGGGCCACCACGTGTCGACTGGGAGCCGAGCCGAAGGGTGCGCGGGGGCATGCCTGCTTAAAACTCGTGAGAACGAGAGTATGGACACTCGGTTAAGCCGATTCTCAGGAGCATAGGCCGCCACGCGTCCGATCGGGGACACTGAGCCGAGTGGTGCGCGGGGGCATGCCCGCTTATAACTCGCTGGCAAGGCGAGAGTCTGGACACTCGGTCGGATAGTACCCAGGGAGTGTGGGCTGCCACGCGTCCGACTGGGAGCCGAGCGGAGGGGTACGCGGGGGCATGCCCGCTTATAACTCGTATGAAAACGAGAGTCTGGAGCACTTGCAGGTTGAGCGAGCACCTCCTTCTCCCCCTATCATTATAGTTTAGGTAGTACACTTGTTTTAGAAGCTTTTACTCGGCCTCTCTATAGGGTTGGAGGTGGATCATGCTCCATGGCCGATTGAGCCTCTTCCCTTGCTCATTCTCTAAGTAATGCCCCTGAGGCTAGTGACAGACCCAAACTATGTGTCACGAATGTGGGCCTCAAATTTAGAATTTATAAATGAAAGCTGGAAACCCTTTTTACAATCAAAATCTGAAAATGTAATATAGGGGCCACAGGTCATATTTTTTCTCGAGGCTAGTTGACGTTGTGTGATTCGCGCTTGTATTTAGGTGTCGTGATTGTTTTTGGGTTTCGAATGTGATTGGGTTTTGGATTGCAAATGACAATGAAATCGCAATTAAAATACAA
Organism: Boesenbergia rotunda; assembly: GCA_024364735.1. Classification (NCBI taxonomy): domain Eukaryota; kingdom Viridiplantae; phylum Streptophyta; class Magnoliopsida; order Zingiberales; family Zingiberaceae; genus Boesenbergia; species Boesenbergia rotunda. The sequence goes on along the minus strand of JAGFNQ010000807.1, from coordinate 755,578 downwards.
GATGTTTGCCCCAATGAACTAAACAAGAAGTTGGTACTAAAGGACTCACTAATAATGGATGTAATTAACCAATGTAAAGTAGCCAAACTTGGAAAACAATTCTGAATTCGATTTCACGATGCACCACAGATTGTACTGAATTTATCTATCAAATCCGACGCATTCACTTGATTTCTAATGCAGCAATGAAACTACTTGATACTCATGGGAGAAAGCTTATGTGCCAAAACCAATACTAATTGCTTAATCTGTAAACTGCCACTCCAAAACTGCTATAGACCAACTCAGTTTGTAAGGCAAAGCTACATGCAACGTTATAAGCAAGAATGGCTGCAGGAATTTAAATCGCTTACTGACCAAGACAGGAACCAGCTCAATTCAGAATTGAAATGCAAAAATTCTGAGCATTACAGCAGAAATCAGCAACAATTCAGATGCAAATACAATCAATCTAACAAGCTAGCTGAAGGTAATTTCTCAAATTAGTTTTCAGATGGGATTTAGAAGAGCCAACATTCTATTGATGCAGCTTGAGCAATCATAAACTGAACAATTCGAAAATAAATCTGAAACTGTCTAAGCAGAGATAAATTCAAGGATTTAGAAATCAAATGCAGTGAATTGAAACTGAATTCAGAATCAATGGCTGTGCAGAAATTGGAAATTGGTGTGCCAACTACTTCTAACAATTCAGCAATGGAAACAAATCGATTAAGATTGGGAAGGTAAGTTATCAATACAATGATACGCAAGTTTGCAGGACAAAATTCAATCCCAAAGTTCAGAAACAACTCAGCAACACAATTCATAAACTGTCAAGGCAAAATCTGTTCCAGAACTGCAGATCAGTTCACTTGCAAACAAACACATGAGGCAAGCTGAATTTCGGTGTGCAATTTGATGGATCAAGTTCAGATGCTGAAATAAAAGACTGATACTCAGAATTTAAGTGCAGAAACGCAGAAGTTTAAAGTTGATACAATAGCAGAAACTGTGAGTGGCACGCAAGGATGATGCGCAAGCTGTGAACTCAATTCAGAAATGAATTTCAGCTAAATAAACTGCTTAAAACACACTTATTCATTACACAAATAAGCTAGCTAATAAAAACACTGAATTAAAACTCTAATTGAAGCAAAAACAAATCAGGAACTTGAAACTTAAGTGGCTGATACGCAAGATGAAGAAGAAAACAGGGAAAGCTGATACAAATTGATACTCAAGCTAAAAACGAGAAATAAACTGAAATTGAATACAATTATCCACTAAACAAGCTTCTAAACTACTTAACTTAAGGACATAAACCTAATTAAGCAGAAACAATTGCATTAAACCAAGTTAACCAATCTGAAATTCGAAAACAGTAACTAAACTACAGCAGTAATGGAAATTACAGCTAAACAAACGAAATTAACTAAGAAATCTAAACTCAATCCCTTCTTCAGCTCAGGTACTCCTTGTTCGTCACGCAAGGGTGAGCTTCGGACCTGCAAACTCAGCAAATCAGTGGGAAATTGTCTCAGCTACTAAATTTGAGCTCAACTCTGTCCAAATCTGAATTCCCATTCGAATCCATCGATTCAACTGCGTCCAAGTGAGATTATGATTTGTGGATGATCGGAGCAATCTAGGGAACCCCTCCAGATGACTCCAGTGGATGGAAATGGTCCGCAAATGAGATCGATGACTCCAAACAGCAGAGCCATGGAAACCTCTCAATAGCTCTGTTCTTGGGCAATAGCGAGCTGAAATCTTCACTGAGTTCTCTTCACCATGACCTAGCACTTGCTCTGAACTAGGAATCGAGTGGTCGCGCCTCGGATTGAAGAAGAATTGAAGAACTACGGAAGAACACTAAGAACAGTGAAGAATTGCGGCGAAGACACGACAGGGAAGACTGCGGGCGAAATTTCCTTAAGTAATAACCAATGGACGACTCAGATTGCTTTGCTTCAATCCAACGGCTGATCTTGGTCTAATTTGATCCAAATTTTTATGATGATGATCTGGGGTCAGGATCTGCCTCGTGGTAGCTCGGATCCTCCAGATGTGCAACGGATGGTCCAGATCAACTCAATCTATGAATGGACGCTCTACAGCTCTCCTTGCTTGATCCAATGGTTGATTGAGCTCTGATTGGACTGAAACCTTCAGATCTTGATCATAGAGCTTGATCAACCCTAACCCTAGCTCGGATTGCTTCAGATCGTCCCGGATGGCTCAGATCTAGCCGCTCTTGAATCGGACGGCCCGGATTAATTGTAAGCTTGATAATTCGATCCGGTTCACTTCCGACTCAAGTTTGACCCAATATGCCCTAAGTCCTTGAACCTTTGGTGCCTACAAAAATAGATCCAAAATTTAGTGGCCAATTAATCCAATTTAATGCAAATTTGCAATTAAGTCCAAAATAAAGGTAAGTTCTAAAACCTAGGGCAATTTCACAATTAATCAATCAAAATATGAGTCAAACATGGATTTTAACATCTAAAATAATCAACAAAAATGGTACTTATCAGCTAGCTTCTGAATGATCTTGAAAGGTTCTCCCCACTACGGCTCTAGCTTGCTAACATCCTCGACCGACTTGATTCTTTTCCAGACGAGATCCCCGACCTGGAACACTCTCGGCATCACCTTCTGATTATATCTTTGCTTCATTTTCTAATGATAAGTAAACATTCGAGCAGCTTCCTTATCGCGAATTTCCTCGACCAAGTCCAGCTCCAGGCGTCTCCTTTCTGGGTTATCCTCATCATAAGTCCTGCGCCGATCTGACTCACAGCCGACCTTGACCGGCACCATAGCCTCGCTTCCATAGACTAGCTGAAAAGGAGTATGACCCGTGGTTTCTTTGGTTGTGGTTCGCAGAGCCCATAAGACACTCGGCAACTCGTCCACCCAAGTCCCTCCAGCATGATCTAGCTTAGTCTTCAACCCTTTCAGGATTTCTCGGTTGGCCACCTCTGCTTGACCGTTACTTTGCGGGTATGCCACCGAAGTGAAAGCTTGCTTAATGCCGTAGGTTGAGCACCATTCCTGTATTTTCCGGCCCTAGAATTGCCTTCCATTATCTGAGATGAGTTTATGAGGAATTTCATACCGACATAAGACGTTCTACCACAGGAATTTGATCATGGCCTTCTCGGTGATGCGTGCTAGGGCCTCTGCCTCTATCTACTTGGAAAAATAGTCGACGACCACTAGCAGGAACTTCTTTTGAGCCGCAGCGGTCGGGAAGGGTCCCACGATATCCATGCCCCATTAATCGAATGGGCAAGAAACTGCTGATGCCTTCATCATCTCCACGGGGCGGTGCGGGAGGTAGTGGTGCTTCTGGCAGGACAACCATGTTGAAACCAACTTGTCTGCATCCTTCTGTAGGATTGGCCAGTAATACTCGGCCAGTAAGGCTTTCCGGGCAACAACCCTAGCTCCAGCATGGCTTCCGCAGACTCCTATATGAATCTCTCTCAGCACATAGTCTGCGTCGTCCTTGCCCAGACACTTGAGTAGAGGCCGAGCAAAGGACCTCTTGTATAGCACATCCCCGACCATAGTATATTGGATCACCCACTTTTTGAGCAGTCGGGCTTCTTCTCAATCGGCCGGGAAGACCCCTTCTGTCAGGTAGGCAATGAGCGGTGTCCTCCAGTCTGATTCTAGGTCCAGGTCGGCCTGCCGCTCAATGTGCATAATCATTAAGGCTGGCCCACTCGGCTGAGAAAGTACCCAAGAGTCGACCGAGCTGGCCAATTTAGCCAGCTCGTCCGCCCTCAGATTGCTCTCCCTGGGGATCTTCTGAATCTGCACCTCTTGAAACTCGGCCTTCAGTTTCTCATAGGCTTCTATGAAGGCCTACAGCCGGTCACTATTGACTTCGAACCGACCGGCGACCTGCTGGGTGACCAGCTGAGAGTCTGAGTATAATATCACCCGGGTGGCTCCCACATGCTTAGCTGCCTGCAATCCGGCTATTAGGGCTTCATACTTGGCCTCGTTATTTGTGACCCTGTACTCGAGTCGGACAGATAAATGCAATTGTTCCCCCTTTGGGGAGACCATTAGGATGTCGATCCAGCTGCCCAACCGAGCCGACGAGCCATCCATGTATACTTGCCAGGCTTCTTCGGGCTCCTCCGAGTGTAACTCGCTCAGAAAATCTGCTAATGCTTGTGCTTTGATGGCAGGGCGAATTTGGTATTGAATGTCTATTCACTCAACTCAGTGGTCCACTTGATCAGTCGGCCTGACGCTTTTGGATTGGAAGCCACCCGACCCAGGTTACTGTTGGTCAGGACTACGATGGGGCGCGCTAGAAAATAAGGTTTGAACCTCTGAGCACCCAACAACAGTACGTACGCCAATTTCTCGAGTGTCGTATATCGGCACTCGGCTCCTTTCAATAAGTGGGCAAAAAAGTTTACATGCTTTTGCTCGGGCCCCTCCTGCTTCACCAAGACCATGCTAACTGAGTCATCAGAGGCAGCTAAGTACACCGACAGCACCTCCCCAACCTCAGGCTTGGCTAACATGGGTAACTCGGTAAGATACGCCTTCAGCTCCTCAAACGCCTTGTAACAGTCGGCGTCCCATTAAAACTTGGTGGCTTTGTGAAGGGTCTTGAAGAATGGTAGCCCTCGCTCAGCTAACCGGGAGATGAAACAGAATAAAGCTGTGTTCCGCCTAGTGAGTCTCTGCGCCTCTCGAAGATTCCTCGGCGGGGACATGTCCAGCAGGGCTTTGACTTTGCTCGAGTTGGCCTCAATGCCCCTCTCGGTTACTATGTACCCGGGGAATTTTCCGCTCCGAGCCCCAAAAAGACACTTGGTAGGGTTTAGCTTAAGCCCATACCTGCACAGGGTCTGGCAAGTCTCCTCCATATCGGCGACCAGGTCTTCCGCTCGGCCGGACTTGATCAGAATGTCATCCATGTATACTTCAATGTTCCGACTGATTTGCGCCCGAAAGACCTTGTTTATCATCCTCTGGTAAGTAGCCCCCGCATTCTTTAGCTCGAACGACATGACGGTGTAGCAGTAGGTGCCGTCTGCCATGATGAAACTGACTTTTTCTTGATCTTCGGCGGCCAGGGGTACTTGATGATACCCTTGATATGTATCTAGCATAGAAATGAGCTTGTTGCCGGCCGTCGAGTCGACCATCTGGTCGATCTGGGGTAAAGGATAACAGTCTTTCGGGCAGGACCGGTTGAGATCTCTGAAGTTGATGCAGACCCTCCACTTATTGTCGGGCATGGCTTGGCCACCAACACTACGTTGGCCAACCAAGCTAGGAACTGAACCTCCCGAATGTGGCCGGCTTCCAGGAGCTTCTCGATCTCGACCCGGATCACTTTATTTTGCTCAGTGCTGAAGTCCGGCTTTCTCTACTTGATGGGCCGAGCATTGGGATATACATGGAGGTGATGCTCTGCCACCTCCGGTCGGACGCCCTTTAGCTCTTTGACTGTCCAGGTGAACACATCCTGGTTCCGAGCCAAACATTCCAGCAGGGGCTCTTTCAGCTCGTTGGGCAGCCTAGCAGCAATCTTGACTCGGGCTTCCTCCCGATCGGAGAGCAGCTGGACCTCCTCCTTGTCATCACGCAGTGTTAGATCGTTACGCCTTGCTAGAAGGGGGGGGGGGTGAATAGCAATTTTTCGGTTCGTTCTTCCTACGTTGTTAGTGCGCAAGCGGAAATACAATAAAAAAGTTTTGCCCCAACTTAACACCATCCATTCTTTTGTCAAGTTAATCCTAACTTAACACCCCAAGTTTTCTACCCTAGAAACTTCTAGAAAATCCTAGAAAACCTGGAAAAATCTAAAGATTTGCAAGCACATTTATTAGGATATACCTTATCCTAGAAAAATATAGTTTCATGAAGGTTATCAACTGTGCTTGACTTTTGGTACATACTTTAATTTCCTCGAACATGGTTATTTTATATCAACTTTCAAATCTATCTATAATTCCATGTGTTTGCCAAGACTAACCATTATAATTTGACACATGGAATTGCCATCAACTCTCCCCTTTTTATCTCTTAATCCTAGATACATATGTGAGACTTCCATATCCTTTCATTTATCAAGAACTTATCATTCAATATCATCCAATGAATTTTAAGCACTCATCAATCCTCCTTAAACTTCGTGATATCAATAAAGCCTTATTCCATACAATCATCATTAAATCATGAAGTAGGACTTTATCTAATGACTGTGAAAGCATATCCAAGATCTTAATTCAAAGTCATATCTTATCATCCAATAGTAATTTAGGACCCTCAAATCATATAATATCAAGCCATGACATAACATCTCATATAGTGACATGAACTTTCTTATGCTTTCAATTTTGCAAGGTTTTATCATCCAATATGCCTTTTTCTATCTAATCCTAAGGATCAGTCGACTGCCCTGGGCAGTCGACTGCTAAAACGAACAGAAAGTTCTCAGTGCTGATTTTTCCTGGATCAGTCGACTGGCTCTGAGCCAGTCGATTGATACCTGAAATTCTAGTTTATCAGCCTAAATTCAGAAATGCCTAAATAATTCCATAAATCTCCAAAAAATCTGAAATTTCGTGGAGAGATTTGTGGAGCCTATGTCTACTTGGGAAAAATATGTTTTCAAACAAATTCACTCCAAATCCCAAGATTGACACGAAACTCAACCCTTCCTAAAGTGTATCATTTAAACTTCTCCAAAAGTCCTAATTTTAACTCCTTCTTGATTATCTTTTCATCTCTGACCATAATAACTTTCTACCACTGAGTAATATGACATTTACATATTAAACCCTAATTTTTATCAAATACAATCTGATTTTCATCTTTTTCTCCATGTAATGTGCCAATTTCCCTAGGATTAAGACTTACTCTAGTCTTCCAACCCCTTTGGCACATTTCCTAGTCCACCTAAACTATTGGATCGAGTAAACACGATAGGGGGGGGGGTGAATATCGTGAAAATGTTTCGGATTAGAAAAGAGAATGCGCAGCGGAAATTTAACTCAAAACACACGGAACACAAGTGTTTTTACTTGGTTCGAAGTCGCGGTCGGCTCCTACTCCAAGGCCCATGGTCCTTAACTGTTTACTGCGGGCAATTCTATAATGGCTCAAAGATTTACAAAGATTGTTACAATAGTAGTGCAATAAAGAAAATTATACTCTTCGTTACCGATGCCCGTGTGGATCATACTTCGGAGCAGAGGGTCATCGTCGGCGCTAGAATCTTGAGATCGGAGGTTTCCAGAGCAGAGCGCTTGAACGAAGAGCGTTGAGGAATTGGAAAATTGATGTGTTGAAGCCTTGGGGTCGAGCCCCTTTTATAGCACTCCTGGGGGCGCCCTGGACGCTGGGGGCGCTTGACACGTGCCTTCGGATCCGAGAAACCTCATCCGAAGCTCGGTCAGCGCTTATCCCTCTAGAATCGGCCTCGGAGCTGACGGGGGCGCCTCGGTTGACTTGGTCTGCTGGCTTCGCAGCTGATTTCGCTTTGATCGCTGGTTGGCTTGGACCGAGGGCGCCCGAGATATCCAGGGCGCCCAGGACCATCAGGGCGCCCGGGACCTTGAGGGCGCCTGTCCCAGTGAGCTTCCGAAGCGATTCTTGCTTAGCTGTTCGTTTGGCTTTGACCTTGGGCGCACTGGACCTCCCGGGCGCCTTGCCCAGCTACTGCCCCTCTCCTTTGGGGCGTTCTGAGTTGCAGAAACACGTTCCTTTGGTCCTTGCATCCAAGGATAGTTCCATAACAAATAAGGCAAGAAATGTTAGGTTTTTACAGCCGTAGCTGTCTTGGTTCTGACTTCGGGTCTCCCAAAATGGAACCCTAGGTCGAGCCGACGCCTACTGTTCCCTCGACGGGGAACGCGACCTCACCTACTCCTCTCAGGAGAGTTTACCTTTTGCCAACCGGCTCCTCCGGTTGGACTTTTGCCTGATGCACCTGACCAGGTCTTCGTGCCCACCTTCCGAGCAGGTCTTCGGTGCCCAGCTCCTTGCCAGGGCTTCGTGCCCAGTCCTCGACCAGGACTTCGTGCCCACCTTCCGAGCAGGTCTTCGGTGCCCAGCTCTTTGCCAGGGCTTCGTGCCCAGTCCTCGACCAGGACTTCGTGCCCACCTTCCGAGCAGGTCTTCGGTGCCCAGCTCCTTGCCAAGGCTTCGTGCCCAGTCCTCGACCAGGACTTCGTGCCTAGTGTACCTAGGGCTTCTTTCCTGCACACTTAGTGAGCATATTAGACCAAAATAACATCTTAACTTTGAACCCTTTGCCAATATCAAAACCCATGTTCGACTTAGGTGCTGCCTGCCCCAACATAGACTTCCAAAAAAAAAACCATCTCTTGAGATCCATTTACCATGGATACCAAAGACTCCTAGAGCTCCCCCTTGAGCTCTTAGTCCTAGCCACCTCCCTAGGTGACTCATTCCACACTAGACCACACCGGTGTGTTCCCGGTGATTCTTGGCCTATAAAATTAACCTTCTTAACCTTAGACACTTTGTCCTTAGTTAAGTCCTTCTCTTTCCCTTTAAATGTCACCCCCTTGCCATTTTTGGACTTCTCCTTCTTGCCATAATTATATGCTTCCCTAGCATACTTCTTTCCATTGACATTGGAGACCTTAGACCGGTATCCCAACCCTGATATATCATAGTTGGGTTTTAAACTACCCAACACCATATCTAAACCCTTAGATCCAACCTTGAATCTTTCTAGGGTTTTCTCCAACTTATCAAGCTTCTCCCTTAAAGCTTGATTTTCCTTTTCTATACTTCTAAACCTAGAGTCCATATGTCCATTTTGGACATTGCTAGACCTAGTCATCTTCCTAGGCATATGTTTCCCCTTCTTGGGATTTATGCCTTGATCCTTAGGTCCTAAGGTCTTGGATTTTTCATGATGCATACTTTTCCTAGGGTTTTGACCTACTTTGTTAACCCTACTCCTATTATGATATTTAAATCCAAAATTATGAACAAGCAAGCACTCTTCATTAATTCTAGCATGCATGAAGAAACTTGAATTTGAATTGCATTTTAATTTAAAGTCAGGGATTACCTCCCTTACCCTTGGAGTTCCCCCTTGATGTGAGCTTCTTTTCTTCCTTTCCTCCTTCTCCCATCTTCTCAAGTGCTCCATTTTCTTGAACTCTTTACTCCTTGGGCACTTTGTGTGGTAGTGTCCTAGCTCACCACATGTGAAGCATCGAATCTTCTTTCTTTTTTTTGAGCTTCCTCATTCCTACAACCCATGCTAGAATTTAAATGAATTGAGATGGGTTTAAAATTTACCTCCTTTTTTTTACTCTTTGGACACTTGTCATTGTAGTGTCCCTTTTCATTACATCTAAAGCATATAATATGGTCTTTGGTTCTTGCTTTGGTGGAGATAGAAGTTTCTTCTTGCTCTTGTATAGATAAGGGTCTCTCCTCCCCTCAATTCTTGACTTTGACACCTCTTCTTCTTCTCTTGATGAGGTGGATGACCTTTCACTTAATTCTTCTACTTCACTTGAAGAAATTGACAATTCCTTTTCTTTCTCTTCTTCTTGACCCGTTTGACTTGTCTCCTTAGGCTCTTGAGCTTGTGTAGGTTTCTCGTGACATTTTTCCAACTTATCCCACAATTCATAAGCATTCTCATATTTACCTACACCACTCAAAACATTGTTAGGCAAAATATTAACTATTATATCAATTACCTTCTTATTTGCCCCAACTCGTTCTTGTTGTTCCTTTGTTCAATATCTAGGTCTAAGTTTTTTTCTCATGCTTGTCTTTTGGAATCTCAAATGGCTCTTCTATTATCATTCTGCACTCCCAATCCATTCCAAGCCACATCTTCATTCGCATCCTCCAATATTTGAAATCTTCATGATCGTAGGGAGGTGGAGTGTAGACGTCGTCACCCAACTTATCTTCCATTGTTTTCTCCTTTAGCTTGTGCCCTCTTGGCGATTAGTCCGACAAGAGCGGTCCTTCGCTCTGATACCACTTGTTAGATCGTTACGCCTTACTAGAGGAGGGGGGGTGAATAACAATTTTTCGGTTCGTTCTTCCTACGTTGTTAGTGCTCAAGCGGAAATACAATAAAACTAAACTAAAACAAACAACGCTAACAAACCTATTTATGTGGTTCGGAGATGAAGACTCCTACTCCATGACAGTTCGTGAGGTGGATAATCCCTCGATCCTTCGACGGATCACTCTCCGGATGCCCTCCGGCTAGCTCGTGTAACTCCTTGTGGGTGGAGAAACCTCGCCACAATCCCAAGTACACCTCTGAGCTTTCAAGACTACTAACAAGCCTTAACCAAGCTTGTTTCGTCAGAGCTCCCAGCCTAAACCGAGTTCTCTTTAAATAGAACTCAAGCTGGAAAACACTCCATCAGTCGACTACTCCTAGGGCAGTCGACTGGTCCCACTGAAAATCTACTATTGCAACCCCAACGTTAGAATTTTCAGCCACTTAACCAGTCACTACCAGTCGACTGCTCCCAGGGCAGTCGACTGGTCCAGGGTCAGAAACCTTCTGTGAGTTTCTGTGCTTGCTGGCAGTCGACTGTTATATCACCAGTCGACTGCCCAGCTTACAAACACACTCTTCCTCACTCTGCTAACCCTCCTCCATGCGTGCCTTCAGGTACACTCCCTTGACTTGCCCCTTGAAGTCCTCTTCCACTGGCTATTGTCCCTCGGATGCGCACACAAGCCTTCCCTTGGCTTGCCTCCATGCCACCCTTCACGTGTGCCCTTGAAGTCCACTTCCCGGCTTACCCTTGGAGTCCTCCTCCCTCGGCCCTCGTTCCTCGTGACTTAGCTGACTCTTCATCAGCAGCCTTGACTGTTGCATTTGCACCCTCTTTGTCTTTGGCCTTCGTCCCTCGGATGCACACAAGCCTCCAGCTTGTCTCCATGCCATCCTTCACGTACACCTCGAAGTCTGCACCCCTCGGCTCATCATCCCTGCTATCCATGGTCCCTCGGGTGCACACAAGCCTCCAGCTTGTCTCCATGCCACCCTTCACCGTACCGAAGCCGTCCAGCTAAGTCAATATGTGTAAACCTGCACAACCTGCACACTTAAATACACATATTAAATCACAAGGGTAAACCTAACTTAAATCCTTTTCCCAAACATCAAAACATATGGTTACTTCAGACCATAGATTGGCTCAACAGGTAGTTCAGCCCAGGGCAAGGCTTGGACCATATTGCAGCTTGAGAAGGGATGAGGGGCCTTCTGGCTTTCCACCTGGACGTCGTCCACGTAACATCTCCAGGCCACCCTTTGGTCCCCTCGGACCTCTCCTACCTTGTCCCCGATTGGGAACTTAATCTTCAGGTAGAAGGTGGAGGTGGCGGCTCTGCATTCGTTGAGGGTCGGTCGGCCCAGAATGACATTGTAGGCCCAGGGAGCGTCGACTATCAGGAAGGTGGACCATTTGATCCTCTTCAGCGGCTCCTCGCCTAAGGAAATGGCCAAATAAATCTGGTCAATGGGCTGCACCTGGTTCCCCATGAACTCAAACAACGGGGTTGCCACCAACTCCAGTTGGGACATCTCGATTTGCAGCTGATCAAAAACTTTCTTGTACAGTATGTTGACCGAGCTGCCCGTGTCCACGATGGTCCGATGGACTTGGTAGTTGGCGATGACGGCTGTGATGACCAGGGCGTCATCATGCGGGACTTCCAGTCCCTGTAGGTCTTGGGGTCTGAAACTAATCTGGGGCCCTGCTGCTTGTGACGAGCTAGTGCTGACTAGGTGAATCTCCAAGCGACCCACCTGTGCCCTCCTAGCTCGATTGGAGTCTCCCCCGGTAGGTCCGCCCGAGATGACATGCACCCCCTTCCCGGACGGCGTTCTACCGATTGGCTTGCTCCTCCTCCATCTCCTTGGCCTCAGCTCGATTCTCCTGTGGGAACAAGTTGCGAGCGGCCGGGGGATTCCTTCGGGGTTCTTCAATGGCTGGAGGCCATGGCTTGGCTACCCCGACCTGAGTCGCGCTCGGGAGATGCTTGTCGCCCATGCCCTCGGGGAGCAGGAGCCCGACCTCGACTGGCTTGTCGGCACTCCTCCGTGGCGTGGGTGTGGCTCTGATGGAACACGCAGTAGGGCCTCCAGCGGGTTGGCAGGCACCCTTGGTCCACTTGCTGCACGTGTCATCGTTCTATTCCCTCTCGGTCAATGGGTTCGCGCGGGCTACGATTGGGCCCGCCTGGGGATCTGTTACTTTGGGCAGGGTTGGGAGTCGTCGTGTTGACCGACTCCTTCTTCCTGACACCTACACCTCTTCAACATTGATATATTTGACAGCCTTGCCCAATAGGCTGTCAATGTCCTTCGGAGGCTTCCTGATCAGTAAGGGGAAGAAATCTCCCTCTTGTAATCCTTGGGAGAAGGCGCTGATCAAGACCTTGGGTGTGGCTGTTGGCACGTCCAGTGTCACTCCATTGAATCTTTTGATGTAGGCCCGGAGGAATTCCTTCGGGCCTTGCTTCAATGCGAACAGGTTGAGGCTCGTTTTGTGGTACCTCCGACTGTTCGCGAAGTGTTGGAGGAAGACCCTCCTGAGCTCCTCAAAGCTCGTTACCGACCCATTGGGAAGTCGGTCAAACCATCTCTGGGTCGGGCCCGAGAGGGTCGTTAGGAAGGCTCGGCACTTGACGCCTTCCGGGTACTGGTGGAGCAGGGCAGTACTTTCAAACTTCATCAAGTGCTCCTCTGGGTCGGTGGTCCTCGCATATACGGGGATCGTGAAGAAGTGGAGATGACAGGGAACCAGATCTTCTAAGATCCAGGAAGAAAACGGGCTACGTACCAGAGTAGCCGGAGAAGGGTCGGCTGGGGCCTTTCCCCTGTCGAGACGCGGCCCATGCATCTGGTTGGACGCTGACACCTCGGTCGGCGCCGAGTCGGCTTCGTCATCCCGATCCCAATAAAAAGCCGCGGGAAAGGGAGCGGAACCCCTCTCAGGTCGGGCATGCCTTCCCCAACCTACCAACTGCCCTTGTGCCGCTGGCTTGGGGAATCTGGGTGCCCGACTACCAACCTGTGAAGGCCTCTGGGGGGGTCTTTTGAGCTCTGGTAGCCATCAGGAGCTCATAGTCCTCGGGTGTGACGGTCATCATGACTCGGTTGGGATCTTCCATCTTGCACTTCCGATCAGGCGAAATGCCCCTCCTTCTAGCGCTAAATTTGATCATGTTGCGAAGCGAGGTGGACTCCCAAGAGCATGTGGTCTCCCAAGGATCACGAACTGCCAATGATGGCTCCGGTGCTAGCTTCGATCTGCAAGGCAAAGACCGTTAGAACCTGCCGGGAAAAGTCCCCGGCAAGGCACTCCGACGGTCAAGTCAGTCCCCGGTGGTGGAAGAACAGCAAAGGCAAAGGCAATCGAACAGTAGCGAAAAACACTATTGCGCGTCGCTGGGGATACGGAGTGGAGAGGCTTATATAGCCGGGGGAGCTGACAGCTTCTGCCCAATCTGCCACCCTTTGTCGCGTAGTGAGGACAGGGTAAGACATACCCAGAGGTGGCAGGGTAATGTGTAGCATACCAGAATAAGGAAGTGGACACTGTCAACTTATGGGTCGGGCGCCGTCAGGCACCGCTCGGCCTGACACCAACGTATGTGGTCGCAGTACAGGGGGATAGGGTATGGCAGGGAAATCATTGTGTCAGCGAGATACTTGCGATTTGGGCCGGAATGGTACCTGACCTGCGCCGACCCCGTACAACTTCTACGAGTCTTATGTTAGGGAGTGGTTGCTCTGATAAGTCGCGACAAGAACCTTAGACAACTTGTCTTCCCGAGTTAAGGAAGGCTTTCCGAGCGAAGGTATGCTTCCCGAGTCGTGGTGCGCGCGGTTTGGGATGAACGCCCGAACTTGGCTGACTCGGGGATAGTCTGGTCAATGACCGAGTACTCTTCTAACTCGGGGTGCTTTTGACTCGGGGATCTCATGAGATGGTGACACTCTGAGTGAAGCATTCTTTGGCTCGGGAGGACCTCAGGAGCGTGGGCCGCCACACGTTCGGCTGGGCACCGAGCCGAGAAGTGCGCGGGGGCATGTCCACTTACGACTTGTACGAAGGTGAGAATTTAGACCATCAGTCGGATTGTACCCAGGGAGCGTGAGTCACTACGCGTCTGACTAGGAACCGAGCCGAGAGGTGCAAAGGAGCAGATCCGCTTATAACTCCTGGCTACTTTAAATTGAGACTCCCCTGACTCGGGAGTGCTACAGCTTAGGGATGTTGTGAGTCGGAACTTCTTCGACTCGGGATTCTCCTGATTAGGAACTCCCCTACCCAGGACTTCTTGGGCTCGTGGGCCTTTGGGGCTTCTGGCCCTCTTTGCCTTGGTCAGGACCCATGTTTCCTCTCGTTCGGGGGAAATGGGCCGATCCGCTTGTATGAGCCTTATGTTTGACGGGCTCCTGGGGCTCACAAACCTATCTCCTCCTGATAGGTTATCAGGCTGTCGGGCCAGGTTACACATAAGCTGGCTCGGGATCAAGAAGGTAAGCCATTCCCAATTTCATTTGTTACCTTTCTTTCTGATCGTCGTAACCGAACATCGCCGTTTGTGATGCCCTGACCGATCCATGGATTACAGCCTCCTCTGGACTCCAGTGAAATGCTTTAGTGAGCTCCAAGGGCAGATCTCAAATTTGTCCCCTAGTGGAAATCCCTCACGACTGTTGAATCCGATTGGGCTTGGATCGCACGGGAAGCCATCCTCGTTGGATTTGGATCAGCACGGGAGGTATGAAAAGTAGGGGGTTTCAAATTTGGTAAAATCTTTGGCATTCTGTTCCAACTCAGTATTGGTGTTGAATCGAACGTTATCAATAGGGTTGGTTACTTCGTGTTGCTATTCCCGATAGATTGGATCGTAATTGCATAGTAATGGATTCGATACATGGGTAATGTATATTTGATTACATTGGTTAGAAATTCATGCTGACAAAAGGCGATTTGCTCGCCTCAGCGCCCCCGTCAATCCGTCCCAGGGCCAACACGGAGGAGGTAAATCACGGAAACTACTAGCCCGGATGCTGCGTCTGGTACGTGGGGAGGGCGGGCATATTGGCTTTGCCAAGTTTTGACTCCCAGATCTCATGCTGGCAATACCTACGCACTAATCATTAGTCTATCTCGTGGTGACGCATTGGTTAGAAATTCAAATTTAAGATTAGGTGGATTTAGCTAAGTTAAATTGTGAGCATCGTAGGTTGTTTAATAGTCGATTGATTATGTCATGATTGATTGAGCATTATGGGATTAATTGATTGTTCGTTTAGGGTTATCAATAGATTAATCATGGTTGGTTGACAATAGAAATGTAAATGTGTTTAGATTGATTATGGTTGGATTCACGATAGATTGTGATGAGTTAGTTGATTAAATACTTGGATTAAACAATTTGGTTTTGATATAGATATTGATTGGATTAGAAAGAGTTTATGTAGGTTGATGTATTAATCAAATAATTATGGATTAGGATTATGGATGAATTGGTTGATATGATTAATCAAGCTTGAAGTTGATTAATTGTTGGATTGGTTAATTAATCAAGTAATATGTTAATTAAAAATTTGAGTATGATTTGATTGTTCATTTGGGGATTTACAGGAATTTGATTAATGGAGGAATTAAAAGGTTGATTAATTTATCAATTGGTATGTTAATTGGTAATGAGATGATAATGAATTATTGGATTTGATTAGTCGATTAATCGTTGAGAAAATCAAGTGTGGATAATATGCTTAAACCTAATCTAATGCATGACTATTATTATTATTATTATATGTTGTAGGTGGTTTTACCTTGACTCTGATCATTTCATTTCATGACTTTGATACTTGTATGCTTGATCTTTGAGATAATCTATTTCATATCTATATAGACTCAACTTGATATTCCCGCTCTGTAGTGTATCCCAGTGTATGATGTGTACATTAAGAGTTATTATTATGTTATACATGTCATATAGTGGGCATCGGGTTATCTTTTCTATATACTTGTTTGCATGATTGATAGATCGTGATACTTGTTATACCTTATGCATATCATACTATTGTATGGATGATGATTTAGGTTTAGGTCATGTGCAATAATATCATGCACTATCCTTGCACTCTATGCATGTTGACGATTACCGACTCGCTTGTGGTCTGAGTCCGTTGTCAGTCATATTTTCGACACTTGGTTTTATTGGGGATTATAGAGTGGTTTACTCCCCATGATTTTACAAGGCTAGAGAGTGGTTTTACTCCCTCAACATCGTGTCCACTCGGCCATTCAGGGTAGTGTAGTTGGAGTGTATACAATTGTCACAATCCTGCCCATTCGGCTACATAGATATGATATGATGGTAGTTGGACTGGTGTTTAGGGTGTAACACATGTTTTGTATCATGTGCATACGATGTATTGCTGCATTTGCTTATTGTTTGCTGCATTTGATTGAGTCATATTTGGATGCATATGTTTCACATGCACATACAAGTTTGTGTACCATACTTGGTATATTTATCTTGTGTTGCTCATGTTATACGAGTAGATTTGCTGATGGTTTCAGGGTACTGATCATATTAGCCCATATAATAATATGACATTGGTATGTTCATTTATTCAGTCGTTTCGGTTATGTTCACTGATACTCCTATGAGATTGTATACCTTTGTTTCCCTATTGCTTGTTATTGTTTATTTATTGTCATGCATTATCTATTCTGATTACCCGCTGTGTCACATGGACTCACCATTGTAGGGATCTATAGGCATAAATATTTGAAAAACATAGCGGAAATAATAGATCCCACGAGCGATCCATGCGAAAGAAAACTCATACAAAGTTAGATCTACAACTTCCTATCTTATAAGTATACTTTTAACGCATGCCCTTCGCTTACCCTGCTCGTTCAAGGTACACCGGATCTCTTGCACGTTCAAGTGTCCGTGCCTCTATGTGTATCCACACGAACACGATATCTCAAGCTTGGGAGAAGAATCACCTTTGTGATGCTAGCCATAAGAGGAGATTCACAAAGCAAGAAGGAGAATAGGAGAAGGGGTTTCGGTTAAAGGGAACGAGGAGAAGAAAATGACAAGAAGCTAATCCAAATGATAAGAAAAACTCTTTTATATTTATCCAATGAATATGAAGATTTTTTGTCCCTTTAGCTTCCCTCCATTAAAGCCAATAAAAAACCAATTAGAGCACATATTTCTCATGTGACTCTTCAACTTCTTTTCATCCAATGAAGAGAAATTTTTCATCTTCCTCTATTATTAATTTATTAAATATTTTAATAAATTAATATCTCATTCAAATGTAGTTGAGTCTAATCTAAATGAGTTTAACTCAAATTAGATCTCAATCCTATAATCCAATTGGATTCACTTGAGTCTAAGGGTGAGCATTCAGTTAAAACCGAACTGAACCGAACCGAATTAGCAAAACCGAACCAAACCGATTTTTTTTCGATCAAACCGAACCGACCGAATTAAAAAAAAATCGAACAAACCGAACCAATATTTTATCGATTAATTCAGTTTTTAACCGAATTAACCGAATTATCCAAAAGAATAGTTTTTAAAATAAAATTCAGTTTGTTTTA
The DNA here is from genome assembly GCA_024364735.1 of Boesenbergia rotunda. Taxonomy (NCBI): domain Eukaryota; kingdom Viridiplantae; phylum Streptophyta; class Magnoliopsida; order Zingiberales; family Zingiberaceae; genus Boesenbergia; species Boesenbergia rotunda. The sequence goes on along the minus strand of JAGFNQ010000807.1, from coordinate 737,930 downwards.
AATAAAAATCATTTTTTTAAATAAAAAATTAATTTTCAGTTAAAAATTCGGTTAATTCGGTCTATTCGGTTTAACCGAATAGAAAAGTTGAAAATTGAAACCGAATCGAATTAATCGATTTTTATAAGAAAAAAAACTGAATTACCGAATAGACCGAATCGAAATTTAAAATTCGGTTATTTTGTTCGGTTTATTCGGTTTAACCGATGTTTTGCTCACCCCTACTTGAGTCTAACTCAATTAATCTAATTTGGATCAAATCTTAGTCAAACTAAGATCAATTAATCTCCAAAGCATCATATCCTTAGTTTGTGACCCATTCTCGTTACGTTGACAACGTATCTAAATCGCTTTAGACACATAAGCAATGAGTGTCATCTAGCAATGCATCATTGCTACCCAAGTGATGAGAAAGTCGAGATCTGATTTAACCTCTGTGACTATGACAATGTATCATGACCTTGTCCTTCTATCCTCGATATCTAGATTGACCAATGAGGTATAGATCGTGTCATCCTCGATCAATCTTTATATTTCTTGATCCCCGAGTAGACTCACTCAAACAAATGAGCTCAATATCTCATATTGACTCATTTGAGCATGACCATGCATTTTAATAGTCCTACTCGATCAAGGGGCCCACAGATATCACTCCTGTCATATGGGAGGGATAGATCCCATCTACATCACTCACATCCCTCTGCATAATTCATTACATACCCAGTAAACCTTTATAGTCCACCCTATTATGTGTAAAGTTTGACGATACCAAAGTACATAACTCCTTATGTAGGGAACCGTAGTAACTTCTGGTCTAAGGATTATTCATACTAATAGTCACATGAGAAAGTTTATGACACTCATATGACAATCTATGAAACTTTCTCATGACGGGTCAATTCAGTACACATTCTCTAATGTATACTTATGTGTCAACTTGATATCACATATCCATGACTTGTGAGCTCAAATTATCAATTGACCTACATGCTAGTCTCCATCATTAATATTATCCATGAATATTAATGCTTGACTAGGAATGGTTTAGTGTAGTGTTCTCTATATCATCTCACTATCGATTCAACCAATTGATATGATGTAGATAAGAACCTACTGTTGATGCAGTCTGACTTGATTGTTGTTTTGGTGTTGACACTGATTTAAGTTTAGTTGAGTAACATAAGTTTGGATTAAGTCCTGGTCGGGGACTAGGTGACGGAAACCCCAGTGAGTGAAGCCGGGTCCTAGCGAGTGAAGCTAGATGACGGAAACCCTGGTGAGTGAAGCCAGGTCCTAGTGAGTGAAGCTAGGTGACGGAAACCCCGATGAATGAATCCGGGTCCTAGTGAGTGAAGCTAAGTGTTGGAAACCCTAGTGAGTGAAGTCAGGTCCTAGCAAGGGAAGCTAGGTGAAGGAAACCCTGGTGAGTGAAGCCAGGTCCTAGCGACGGAAGCTAGGTTGGACTAAGTCCCGGTGAGTGAAGCTGGGCATGAAGTCTTGGTCCGGGGGACTGAGCATTGAGTATACTAGTCGGAGAGGGCTCGGGAGCTTGTTCTCCAGACCAAACTGAGTCAGAGAAGGCAAGGGAGCATGTTCTCTGGACTTAGGGTCGAAATGGTCGGAGCTAGATCGGTCTGAAGTCTGATCAAGGAGTTGGCACGAACTCCCTTGGGTGTGGATCGGTCTGGAGTCCGATCAGGGAGTTGACACGAACTCCCTTGATAATAGATCGGTCTGGTGACCGATCCAGGGTGTCTGATCATTCTGGTGAACGATTAGAAACATATCAGAAACATTCTGTGTGTTTTCTGATCGTTCTGGTGAACGATCAGTAACAGAACATATCTGTTCTATAGAAAACCCTGATCAGTCTAAGCGACCGATCAGGGCCATCCTGGACTGATCAGGATGGCTCCTGATCGGTCAGGAAGTGACCTGATTGGTCACTATGACCGATCAGGCCATGATCCTAATTGGTCTGCCGACCGATCAGGTGGGTTGGCTTGAAGGATCAGGCCGTGGCCTGATCGGTCAGTGAACCGATCAGGCTGTGGCTGGGTTCTTGAGTCTAAACCCTGAAGAAGTTCAGAATCGGTTCGGTGACCGATCCCTGATATCTGATCGGTCAGTAGGATCGATTAGATCGTTACTGGATCGATCAAAGGTGAGTCTGATCGGTCAGAGGGGTGACTGATCGGTCCGGGTGATCGATCACTTTAATTTGAATCTTTGTCAGACTTCCTGATCACTTCTAATTTCACTCTGATTTCCTTCTGATACTGCTGATACCTATTGATACGTTTTGATTTGCTGTGCTAATCCATCTTATGAGTGTACAGGTGATACAGAGATGACATAAACCAAGGAGGAGGGTCAATGGCGACTTTCACCGTGGCAGGTTTCTTTGTTTTCTGTTTGCAGGATTCAATGGCTTCTGGCGGGCTGGCGACTGACCTGATGCTCAGCTGGCGAGGTCTTCAGTGGACTGAGCGCTCTGTGGAGGTCAGTGGGTCAGTAGTGACGGGGCTGTGGTTCAGTGGGCGCAGACGCGCCTGGCAACGAGCAGAAGGGAAGCTTAAGAGAAGGCTGGCGAAGCAGAGATAAGGCACTTTTGAACAACTTTGCGAGTCGATCAGAAACCAAGAAGACAACGAGAACGAAGAGCTGAGTGAATGTTCTTGCGTTAGTTGTGCTGTGTTGTGCCTCATCTTCGTGATTTCTGTGCTTGCTCCTAAGTCTGTAAGCTTTTTCTTGTGATCTCCGGTACTCAACTTATACATTTCCGAGATCTGTGGAGAGGTTACTCCACCGAGAAGGGGTTTTGATTATCCGAATTTTCGAGGCTTGATCTGCCGACGATCAAGGGATCGCCCACCTCACGGGCACGCCAAGGAGTAGGGACAAGTTATCCCCGAACCTTGTAAATCTCTCTGTTAGAGTTTGTCTTTCTTTCTGTGTAGTTTTCTTTCTGTTCTGCTATTTTGTTTCCTCTGCTAACCCTAAGTGTAGAAAGAAAAAGAAGTCAGTTTTTGTGGCTGGCTATTCACACCCCTCCTCTCTAGCCATCAAGGTTCAACAAGTGGTATCAGAGCCTGGGGCTCTTGCCAACGGTTTAACATCCGAAGAGCAAAGAAGAATAGCTTTGAGAGAAGGCTTCAACCCCAACAGACCCCCTTTCTTCGATGGAGCCGACTTCCAATACTGGAGGTCAAGAATGGAATACTACCTGAAGATCGACATTGGAATGTGGTTTTCAGTCAAGGAGGGATTCACCCCTCCAAAAGATGCTGAGGGCAAAGAACTTGACTCAACAAGGTGGTCAGCCGAACAGACAAGGAAGGGAGAGGCTAATGTTAAGGCTGTGGTCACCCTGCAGTGTGAGATGACTAAGGAGCAACTGATCAAAGTTGGCCCTTTCACCAGTGCCAAGGACCTATGGAACAAGCTCATTGAGCTTCATGAAGGCCCCCGTGATTCCCGGATAGCAAAGAGGGATCTTTTCCTCAATCAACTCCAAAACCTCACCATGAAGGAGTCTGAAACGGTAAGTGAGCTTCATGGTCGATTCAAGGAAATTCTCAATGGGTTGCATTCCATCGATGAGAAGGTCGATAATTGCGATCTTGTAAGGTATGTACTTAAATCTTTTCCTAGGAATGCTTTGTGGTCATCCATGGTGGATGCCTACAAGGTATCCAAGGACTTGTCCATTGTAAAGTTAGATGACTTCTTTTGTGAAATGGAACTACACGAGATAGCTAACAAAGGCCCAAAGGAGAAGGGTATTGCTCTTGTTGCAGGGGACAAGACAAAGAAGAAGAAAGAAAAGAAGAAGGAGGTCTCATCTTCTTCATTCGAGTCCGATGAGGATGGGAGTGAATCTTCATCATATAAGATGACCAACTTTGTGAGAAGGATGATGAGGAAGAGTCGGCGCTACAAAGGGAAAGGTAACCCTAATGAAAATAAGATCGATAAATCTAACGTGACTTGTTATGAATGTAGCAAGAAGGGACTCTACAAAAATGAGTGTACAAAACTCAAGAAGAAGGAGGAGAAGTCAAAGAAGAAGAAGGCCTTGAAGGCCACTTGGGATGAGTCTTCATCCAGTTCATCCGAAGAAGAGAAGGAGGAGAAGAGCACTCGCCATGTGACCCTTATGGCATTAGAAGACATGGAGAGCAGTGACGAATCAAGTGAGCCATCAACCGCGGCTTCATTATCTTCGGATGATGAAGAGGTAATATCTCCCGAATTAGATAAATGTTATAGAACAATAGCATGTTTAACTAATTTGCTTAAGAAGTCTAAGGACAAGGTGAAGTCCTTAAAATTAGAGGTAGAACAACTAAAAACCTCCAAGGATGAGGATATTGATGATTTACATGTTGAAGTCCTTGAGGATGAAAACAAGGTCTTGAAGAGTGAAGTTGAGAAACTCAAGAATCTTCTTGAGAAATTCTCAACTAGTTCAAAGACCTTGGACATGATCCTTAACGCTCAAAGAGCGGTTTACAACAAGGCCGGTATAGGTTACTGACCTAAATAACCTAGCTTTGTCTCATTAATGTCTAGAACCCATGTTAGATCATCAGAGGTTTCTAGGGTTCAAAAGAAAATGACTAAGGCATGAGTGCCAAAATCTTGCATTGAAGGTGCATTAGGTCCCAAGGTTTGGGTACCTAAATCATCTATTTTTCGTATTGTGTAGGCATTGATTGAGGGGGAGCAGCTATCAACTTGGTTTGTTGATAGTGGATGCTCCAAACACATGACCAGGGATAGATCATTATTCACTATCCTACAAAGCAAAAGTAGAGGTAATGTATCATTTGGTAACAATGATAGTCTTAAGGTTGTAGGAATAGGAGACATTCAAATATCCGAATGTCTTAGGATCAAGAATGCCCTTCTAGTCAAGGGGATGACTTTCAATCTCCTAAGTGCTAGTCAATTGTGTGATGCGGGATACACAATTGAATTTCATCCAAGTCAATGTCTAGTTAGACATAATGACACACTTGACACGGTACTAGTAGGCACAAGAATAGACAATATTTATCAAGTTTCTTTTAAAAGTGCTATTAATGCTTCTATTAAGTGTTTCATGTCAAAAGAAGAAGAGTCTTGGCGTTGGCACCGGAGGTTGGCCCACGTGAACATGAAGAACATCCGGAAATTGGCCAACAAAGGACTTGTACGGGGCTTACCAAGCATCAAATATGAAAAGGAAAAGTTATGTGATGCATGTCAAATGGGTAAACAAATAAAAGCATCTCACAAAGGTAAAAGCGCTATAAGTACCTCTACCGCTTTAGATATATTACATATGGATTTGTTTGATTGTAGTACTATAATCTCATTGAATGGTAGTAGGTATTGCTTTGTAATCATTGATGACTATACTAGATATACTTGGACTTATTTTCTAAAACATAAGGATCAAACCCTAGATATTTTTATTTCTTTTTGTAGAAAATTGAAAATGAAAAATCTACAACAATTAAAACTATTAGGAGTGATCATGGAGGAGAATTTCAAAATCATAGGTTTTTAGAGTTTTGTTAAGAAAAAGGATATAGACATGAGCTCTCTACTCCTAGAACACCACAATAAAATGATGTTGTAGAGAGGAAGAACCGAGTCTTACAAGAGGCTGCACGAAGCATGCTTAATGAGTACTCTTTACCGAGCTACTTATGGGCTGAAGCTGTAAACACAGCTTGCTATGTGCAAAACTGGGTCCTCATCCATAGGTTCATAGGGAAGATTCCACATGAACTTTGGTTTGGAAGACCGCCTACAGTTAAACATCTCCGGGTGTTTGGGTGTAAGGTGTTCATTCTAAACACCAAGGATCATCTTGGGAAGTTCACAGCTAATGTTGATGGAGGGATACTGGTCGGGTATTCCCTTGTCAGCAAAGCTTACCGAGTCTACAACAAGAAATCTAGATTAGTTGAAGAATCTTCTGATGTCGTATTTGAGGAGATCCCAAAGCAATTGATCAATCAGAAGATGTAGAGGGAGTTCAATTCGAACTTAGGAAATTAGGTTTGAATGAAAGTCCAAATGTTGGAAATGTTGCGGATGAATTTGATGATGGTGAGCCTAGACGACATGAAGCTCAGCCAGACCCTGAGTCTGAGCCTGTGTCTAGTGAAACCATCCAGGAAGCACCTCCAACACCAAGGCAAACTAGGTTAACCTCTAGTCATCCCCAAGACCAAATTGTTGGAGATATCCATCATGGGGTTAGGACTAGATCATTCTTTAGGAATGAGGCTAATGAGGTTGCCTTGATCTCTGAAATTGAACGTAGGATAGTTGACGAGGCATTGCATGATCCCGATTGGATTATTGCTATGCAAGATGAGTTAGGTCAATTTGAGAGAAGCCAAGTTTGGGATTTAGTTCCTAGACCTAAGAAGACCACGATTATTGGAACTAAATGGGTTTAAACAATAAGGGAGAAATCGTAAGAAACAAGGCACGCTTAGTAGCCAAGGGCTATAGTCAAGTTGAAGGCATTGATTATGATGAGACCTATGCTCCCGTGGCACGATTATAATCCATTCGATTGATGCTAGCATTTGCAGCACATAGATGCTTCAAACTCTATCAAATGGATGTAAAATCGGTCTTCTTAAATGACTTCATTAGAGAAGAGATCTATGTTGAACAACCACCGGGGTTTGAAAATTCCGAATTTCCAAACCACGTGTTTAAGCTCAAGAAGGCTCTTTATGGCCTTAAACAAGCACCTCGGGCTTGGTATGAGCGGTTGTCAACATTCTTAATTGAAAAAGGCTTCGTTAGAGGATAAATAGACCCTACACTATTTCTGCGTAGAGATGGTACAATATCTTTGTAGCCTAAGTATATGTCGATGACATAATTTGTGGCTCCAACAACAAGGGTTATTTGAATGAGTTTATTGGACACATGGAGAGTGAGTTTGAGATGAGTCTAGTGGGAGAATTGACTTTTTTCCTTGGACTTGAAATCAAACAAACTTGAGACGGAATCCATGTGCATCAATCCAAATATACTCAAGAGATGCTCAAAAAATTCAACATGTGTGACTCTAAGGAGGTAACCACTCCCATGGCGACTAACACATGGTTAGATAATGATGAGAGTGGGAAGCCCGTTGACTTAACCCAATATAGGAGTATGATAGATAGTTTGCTATACCTCACAGCTAGTCGCCCAGATATCCTTTTTGCTGTGGGTATGTGCGCTAGATACCAAGTTTGTGCCAAGAATCTCATTTAATTGTTGTTAAAAGAATTTTAAAATACCTTAAGGGCACAATTGGAGTCGGTCTTTGGTACTCCCGTACAGAGTCATTTGATTTGATAGGCTATACCAATTCTGACTATGCTGGGTGCAAGTTGGATCGGAAGAGCACAAGTGGGGGTTGCCAATTTTTAGGATCATCATTAGTGAGTTGGTCAAGTCGGAAGCAACACTGTGTTGCTCTCTCCACGACCGAGGCGGAGTATATAGCCATGGGAGATAGTGTTCACAATTGTTGTGGATGATCCACACGTTAGAGGACTATGTACTGTCTAACAAGGATGTGCAAGTGTTGTGTAACAACATAAGCACAATAAACCTTACAAAGAATCCAGTCCACCATTCAAGGACCAAACACATTGAAGTGCGTCACCACTTCATTAGGGATCATGTTGCTAGAGGAGATATTGTACTCTCACATGTGGAGTCAAAATCGAATCTAGCAGACATTTTTACTAAACCACTCCATGAAAATGAATTTAGTTTCTTAACGAGGGTGTTAGGGATGTGTCGTGCACAATAGGATGATAAAAACCCTTCATGGTCATTTCTAAGTGTTGGGCAACTTAGGGACATCTCACACAAACTATAAAGTTTAACAAAATATTTTTTGATTGCTAGAAATGGGGTGAGATGTTAGGATCAACCTAATTACTCAAAATGTTCATGGGGAAAACCAATCAGGGTTGAACATTTTGACCAAGTATGGGGTTCAACTTAGGATCAACCTAATTACACAAATCATTAATTTTACCAAGTATGGGGAAAACCAATGCATAATACATGTGTATTTGGTTCCAAGAACATACTTGGACATTCCAATCAAGGAAACTTGGTTGGAGAATTGTCTTGGATACAAATTGGATTTCACTTGATTGGAGAAGTTTTAAAATTGGTTGGAACTTTGGTTGTTGATACAAATTTGAAGATCAAAGTAATTAAATCTGAGTTTCAGATTAAATTTGAACATACTTATTTTAAGATTTTTAATCCGAAAGGACACAACCTTCTCTTGTTTGATGATGTGGAGAGATACATTTTTGGTTAAGGGAACCCCTTTAGGATCAAATTAATCAACTCTGATTGTATTAGAGTGTGAAGAGGTGTTTGAAATGAGAATTTTTGAAACGTATCAGGGTTTTCAAAAACTCCTCTGAAATCTGATCGGTCTATAGACCGATCAGAAATCACCTCAGAATATGGGTCCTGCTCAGAAAAGTCTTCTGTATCGATCCTGATCGATCCATTGACCGATCAGGACTCTCCCTGATCGGTCACCTTGACCGATCAGGCTGTTTCTGATCGGTCAGGCAGACCGATCAGGATCAGCTGATCAAAATCTTGATCAACCGCTGATGAACCAAACCTGATCGATCCACCGACCGATCAGGCTGTTCCTGATCGGTCAAGTAGACCGATCAGGGCTGCTTTTGATCGGTCAGTAGCCCACGGACCGATCAGGCTGATCCTGATCGGTCAAGCGGACCGATCAGGGCTCCTCCTGATCGATCTGCCGACTGATCAGATCAGGTCTGATCGATCAGGGAACTCCCTGATCGGTCCAAAAAGCTTCTGATCGTTCAACCGTTCGATCATCCCAATTAAATTTGGTTGGTGATCGATCACCAACCCTATTAACTCCCCGTACTCCTTCAACCCTAGCCGCCGAACACTTACTGTGAGTTCTTGCGCTGAACACATCCTGTGAGTTCTTGCGCGAGCTCTCGAGTTCTTCCTCTTGCTCTTGCGAGTTTCTTCTTCCTGTGAGTGCTTGCGCGAGCTCTCGAGTTCTTCCTCTTGCTCTTGTGAGTTTCTTCTTCCTTTGAGTGCTTGCGCGAGCTCTCGAGTTCTTCCTCTTGCTCTTGTGAGTGTCTTCTCTGCAAGTTCTTTCTCTTACGCAACCTCTGTGGTTTTCTTCTCAACAACCCGACCAACAATGACACCCAAGTAAGATCGATTCCCATGGTTTTTGCTTCCTAATTGTTCTATACTTGTGTACTTTAGGGAACTAATCAATACTTTTCATATTTGTGTCGTGACCTGCCGTGATCTTCACTGATTAAACCATGTTTGAGCCGTGACCTTCACTGATCTGTGCCGTGACCTTCACTGATCTATACTATTCTTGTGCCGTGACCTAATTCCCAACTTTAGGAAATCTTCTAAGGGTAAGGCTCCTGCTGAGGGAACTTCCAAGTCCAAAGCCCTTCATCATCTAGACCCTCCGATTCCGGCATACCTCAACCCTCTACCAGTCCTAGATTCCTAAGCGCATATTTTGAAAAAGCCTTTGAGAATTCCACTTTTAAACTTCTCCCCTGTCGAACGGTGGATAAATCATTTGTATATGAACACTGTCCATCCATAAGATAGGTTATCGAGTATTATAATCTGGAATCATTTCTTTTCCTTGAACGCGATATCAACTTTGACTTAGTATCAGAATTCTACAATAATCTTCATCACGGTGCTGGCACTATTGGGTATTCTACTCGAGTGGCTAGGACAAACTTAGATTTTACTTACACCAACTTCTCGGAGTATCTGGGTTTTCGTCGATCGTCGAATATCTATCCCATATTCCCTAGCATTCCATACCCTTTACAGGTTCCATCTTGGGAGTCACCCCGGATTCCATTTATGAGTATTTTTTTGGACACCCCAGGCTGGATGGCCTTGATGAGCTAGACACTGATTTCCCCACTTTTGTTGCTCTTAGACTCTCCCTAGTTGATTATATCATCTTCAAAATTATCACAAACTGCCTTCTGTCGATCACCTCAAAACCCTTAGCAGAGATCCGGTCTTTCCACTACCTCATCCTGTATGGGATGCATCGGCATCTAAATTTTGACATCATGTCGAGTATCTACCAGTCCATTCTCTACTATAAGGATCCCGGGCGTCGTACGGTTTATATGCCTTTTGGTCACGTTATTACTGACTGACTCCAGTCAGTCGGTATAGATGTGTCCAAGGGCAGGACCGTGCCGATGGTTCGGCAAGACTGCAGACTTGGGAGATGCGCGTTTTCCAAGTCTGGCATCATTGCCGATGCCCGGGGACTTAGGTGGAAGGATGGGAGGAGGCTTGGGGAGCTTCCACGGGCACCGCATGTTCAGGTAGTCGTTGATCCAGCCGGATATCATGGTGGGTCTGTCGCCGCTGCTGAGGACGACTACGAGGCGGAACCAGATCTCAGATGGCAGATCACCGAGCTCGAGCAGACGATGGATCACAGATTTCACATAGTGGAGCTCGGGTAGCAGGAGATCCGATCTGAGATTTCTAGGATGGGTGTCGAGCAGTGGGAGATGTATGCTGCGATGCATGGATGGATGGCGGGTCATCCACCACAGCAGACATTTTCTGGCTTTCCGCCATCCAGCAGCACTGTCCCGGGGAGCTTTCTGCCTATTTATGACACTGCATTCGATCTGATGCAGTCTGATGTTCCTCATGACTCCACCGATCAGGATTGATTTATCTTGTTGTATTCTGACTTATGACTTTTGGTTGATAACTATCTGTGACTTATATCATTCTAAGGTATTTACTTGTTTTGGTGTTTGTTTACTTCCTTGTCATATGATGCATATGAGTGCCTGCATTGCTATATTTATTTCATATGCTTTTCATATGATTTTCAATTATCACTATATTTTTTTTGGTTTTGGGGAGAGACCCTTGTTTAAGAGGGAGTTGTCTCAAACTTAATAACCAGACCCTTTTCGGTGTTTGACAAAGGGGGAGAGGTTGGTTAGTTAAGTTTAGGTTTTATTACGAACTTAATTATTGTAGGGGGAGGACTCTCATTCCCTTGCGATAATGAAATTTGACTTCTAATACCTAAACCTAAATCGAGTTGTCAAACAACAAAAAGGGGAGATTGTTGATGTAGTCTGACCTGATTGTTATTTTGGTGTTGACACCTATTTAAGTTTAGTTGAGTAAGATAAGTTTGGATTAAGTCCTGGTCGGGGACTAGGTGATGGAAACCCCGGTGAGTGAAGCCGGGTCCTAGCGAGTAAAGCTAGGTGACGGAAACCCTGGTGAGTGAAGCCAGGTCCTAGTGAGTGAAACTAGGTGACGGAAACCCCGGTGAGTGAAGCCGGGTCCTAGTAAGTGAACCTAGGTGTTGAAAACCCTAGTGAGTGAAGCCAGGTCCTAGCAAGGGAAGCTAGGTGAAGGAAACCCTGGTGAGTGAAGCCAGGTCCTAGCGACGGAAGCTAGGTTGGACTAAGTCCCGGTGAGTGAAGCTGGGCATGAAGTCTTGGTCTAGGGGACTGAGCATTGAGTATACTGGTCGGAGAGGGCTCGGGAGCTTGTTCTCCGGACCAGACTGAGTCAGAGAAGGCAAGGGAGCCTGTTCTCTGGACTTAGGGTCGAAATGGTCTGAGCTAGATCGGTCTGAAGTCCGATCAGGGAGTTGGCACGAACTCCCTCGGGTGTGGATTGGTCTGGAGTCCGATCAGGGAGTTGGCACGAACTCCCTTGATAATAGATCGGTCTGGTGACCGATCCAGGGTGTCTGATCGTTCTGGTGAACGATCAGAAACATATCAGAAACATTCTGTGTGTTTTCTGATCATTCTGGTGAACGATCAGTAACAGAACATATCTGTTCTGTAGAAAACCTTGATCGGTCTAAGCGACCGATCAGGGCCATCCTGGACCGATCAGGATGGCTCCTGATCAGTCAGGAAGTGACCTGATCAGTCACTATGACCGATCAGGCCTTGATCCTGATCGGTCTGCCGACCGATCAGGTGGGTTGGCTTGAAGGATCAGGCCGTGGCCTGATTGGTCAGTGAACCGATCAGGCCGTGGCTAGGTTCTTGAGTCTAAACCCTGAAGAAGTTCAGGATCGGTTTGGTGACCAATCCCTGATCTCTGATTGGTCAGTAAGACCGATCAGATCGTTACTGGATCGATCAGAGGTGAGTCTGATCGGTTAGAGGGGTGACTGATCGGTTCGGGTGACCGATCACTTTAATTTGAATCGTTGTCAGACTTCCTGATCACTTCTGATTTCCTTCTGATACCTGCTGATACCTACTGATACGTTTTGATTTGCTGTGCTAATTCATCTTATGAGTGTGCAAGTGATACAGAGATGACATAAACCAAGGAGGAGGGTCAATGTCGACTTTCACCATGGCAGGTTTGTTTGTTTTCTGTTTGCAGGATTCAACGGCTTCTAGCGGGCTGGCGACTGACCTGAGGCTCAGCTGGCGAGGTCTTCATTGGACTGAGCGCTCTGTGGAGGTCAGTGGGTCAGTGGTGACGGGGCTGTGGTTCAGTGGGCGCAGACGCACTTGGCGATGAGCAGAAGGGAAGCTTAAGAGAAGGCTGGCGAAGCAGAGACAAGGCACTTTTGAACAACTTTGCGAGTCGATCAGAAACCAAGCAGACAACGAGAACGAAGAGCTGAGTGAAGGTTCTTGCATTAGGGTTGTGCTGTGTTATGCTCTGAGTTGTGCCTCGTCTTCGTGCTTTCTGTGCTTGCTCCTAAGTCTGTAAGCTTCTTCTTGTGATCTCCTGTACTTAACTTATATATTTTTGAGATCTGTGGAGAGGTTACTCTACCGAGAAGGAGTTCTGATTATCCGGATTTCCGGGGCTTGATCTGCCGACGATCAAGGGATCGCCCACCTCACGGGCATGCCAAGGAGTAGGGGCAAGTTATCCCCGAACTTTGTAAATCTCTCTGTTAGAGTTTGTCTTTCTTTCTGTGTAGTTTTCTTTCTGTTCTGCTGTTTTGTTTCCGCTGCTAACCCTAAGTGCAGAAAGAAAAGGAAGCCAGTTTTTGTGGCTGGCTATTCACACCCCCTCTCTAGCCATCCAATATCTAACACCTACTATCCAAGGATATCATTATACTTAGTTATTTAACACAAATATAAAATAAGTATAATAATCAAATTTTGCCATTATTGATAATGGAATATGATATAAAAGTCCCTAATCAATCATCACATAATTGGCTCCAGGGCTCCTACTAATAACCCCCCTTGTACTTGTTCTTCTTTCACTAGGTAGCAGATATATGATACTTGGAATCACTTAGAGGTTTTGTCCATCAACCCCATTCTACATCGAGGGTTTTACACAGTTGTTTGGCTTGTGTATATTTGTATCTACATTGTTTCCAAGCTTAATGTGTTTCATATTCGTTTTGTATATTGTTCTTGCCCTTATTGGATTATGTTTTGGTTTTGTTATTTGTCATGTTCAAGCCGTGCCAGCATGCATCTTCGGTCTTGTGTTGCTTTGTACTTTCTACTGTTGTGTTTGTATCAACCGTGTGGGCAATATAAACTGTGTGATTATTGATTTCAACCATGTTGATTGTGGTATTTAACTGTGTGATTGATATTTTATTTTATTTTCGATTATGTGAATTGTTGTTATATATTGTATAGCCGTGTGTAACTATTATATCCGGATTCATATATTATTTGAAAAGGAGAGGTGTTATATATTTTTCGAACAATCATCACCCTCTGGGCGTGACACAGTTACCTAGATTACTTGGGAGTGAAGGATGCAAATTACTTGTAATTAATTTTTTAGAATACTTCAGGAATAGATTTTTTTTAAATGCTAGAAAATAACAAAATATTTACCTGCTAAGATCCTTTGAGTATGTTGAAAGTACAGGAATATAAATTAGAATGTTAGGATATATTTAGAATGTTAGGATATATAAATGCAATTTATTTAAAGTTCAAACCTTATCATCTTCTCAACAATTGTTTTGTAACATTATATTCTGCCTTCTTTTGTTTCGCTCGTCCAGATTTAGCTAACTTTTTAGATTCCAAAATGCTTGTAAGAACATAAAGCTGATAATCTTCATATGTACCACGCATATTTACCTCAATTCTAAACAAAGTTAGAATCAAGTGTTCCTTCAATACTATCTGAAACAAAAATGATAATATTTGTTAAGAAAAGAGAAGAAAAATGATAATATTTGTTAAGAAAAGAGAAGAGAACATTTATTTTGAACTTAGATGCACTGATAAAAAATTATAATACCATTACGGTAGATTTTTTTTTAAGCATTGTATTATTTCATCCTTAAAAAATATTTCACAGTTCATAATAACATTAATCTTTCTCTTTTTTATGTCATTGGGTTCAGGTCAACCTGCCATGAATGCTCCAACTCTAATACTAATAGACCGGTGGAAATTTCCGTGGAGCCGAACTGGTCATCTTAGGTTCAATTTGTCTGCTGTCTGATTCATCATTTTTTTTTCCAACTCTAATACTAATAGAAACAATATACATGAAATAAAAAATTATAATACCTACGAAGAAGTGACACGAGGTCACTATCACACCAAACAGCCTGTAAAACCGATCGAACCAACAACTACAACCCCTTGGCCATTGCAATTCCCTCATTATATGCTTAAATTTCTACATTTGATAAAGCAAAAAACTTTCTATGATAATCAATCAGTAGAAGATAAAATGTAACGCTCAACAAGAAAACTAACTAGCTTCCTGCATTTTAACAAAAAAAAAAAATAGGCATACTTTTTCTTATTGAAGGTCAAGCCATTAACTATGCCTCGATTGAATCAAGTAATCTACCAAATACTATATTAAACAATATGATTTGGATTAGATTAAATGAAAACAGATTAAGAGTTGGACAGCGGAAAAATAAATAGATATAGATATTTTATTTAGTTCGGAGTTTTCGTCGACTCTTGTTCTAAAGTCTATGATCCCTTGAATCATATCCGTTGGGCAATCCACTAAATATCTCCTCCGAAAACTCTTGGAAAAAGAATATCGAATACAAATGAAAGAGGTAGTAATAAGTCTACTATTCTTCTAATGAATGCATATGCAATAATAATAAAAGTTACCGACAATATAATGGTAGAAATTGAAGCTTCATTGTCGGAGAGCTTTCAGGCGTGGATAGTTGCTTCGTTGTAATCATGTCTATATGAGATGTATCCTTGTATGTGTGTGGTGTGTGTGCTGTAATAAATTAAATTTATTATTATTTGTATTTTTCCACTGCGCATGTTTATGAAATATGTTTTAGCATGCACTCGCATCGGGCTTCCCCCAACAATGTCATCCTTGTTACTCCCCTACATGAAAACATCATAATACAAGCTTTTTTACCTTTGCAATGGAACAACGTAATGTGAGACTAAGATTTTTCATAGATGGATTTCAACTATTTGGTTAGTCAGGATAGTAATATTCATCTTAGCCAGTTATATTAATACCGTACAACATACTTTCATAGATGTGCATAAAAGATGAATTCATGTTCCTTACTGTGCTTATTCCAAGTCCAACGAATCTGAAAGTGAAAATAAATATTTTTGTCACACCCCCAGAGGTCCATGCTTGCTCGAAAATTGGGTAGCATCTCCCCTGAACAGCGGACAATATAAAACTTATACTATATCATCTCACACATATAATAAACACAATCACATACAATTGGCGACAAAAGGAATAACACAGTATATCCATGCAGTTATTAACATCCAAATAATAAATAATAAAATAATCAAAACTCTATAGGGTTAATGCAAATAAATTGAAAATCTGACATAAATACAAGTCTACCAAAGAACGATAAAGTACCGACACGTCCATTAATGGAACAAAATATCATCTTTAGAAAATTATAACACAACTCAAACCAGAAAACTTGACAATAAGGGATGGCAGATGGATCCTCTCTTGCGACACGAGACACAACTATCTACTACCTGAAACAAAAAGAAAAGCAGGCGGTGGTGAGTCTGGAGCTGAACTCTGCGGATATAGTGAACAGATAAATGCATGGTATAAACAAGGTAATTAAAGCATATAGAAATAAGGTATACAATCTCCGAAAAGTAGAGTACACAATAAATGCAAAAACATATCTACGGGGCATGATCAAAAACCCCCATACCAAGTCAATAAGCTGCTCGCATACTGAGCAGATTTAGATCAAATAACAAATGAAAATTAAATACGAACATACATGTCAATCAAATACAACAATCATAGTTCAAATAAATGCAAAATCCATCATATGCAAATGATGCAATGACATGTGTCACTGATATGATGTAGCCCACAACGAATGTCACGATGAGCCTCAAATTTGAATTTATAAGTTGAAAACCCTTAGCTCACAAATCTAAGTGTAGTATAGGGGCCTCAAGTCGTATTTTTCCAAGGACTAGTTAAGAATGCTTAATTCAAGCTTGAATTCGTCGTTTTATGTTTTGGGTTTTCACGTAAAATGGGGATTTTTGCGAATATGAATGAAATAACAGTTGAAACAGAATGAACTCCGCTAAAGCAGAACTAATTCGAATATTGCTGAAACTACACTTAACCTAATTGAAAATTGAAACAAAGATACTTCACTTATCCCTATTTGAAACTGAGCAATTCAATGCAAAACTATGAGATTACAATTCAAAAACTAATTCAAAGGTAGGAAAGCTTAAGATATGTAGCTAAACTGTAGGAATTTGAAATTTAGAACAAAACTTACTAAAGAAACAGGACAGAAATGTTAATTGGAACAAAACAGGATTGAAATGTAAATGGGACTGAAACCTCTTCCTGATCGGTCAACAGACAGATCAGATACTCACCTGATCGGTCAACAGACCGATCAGATGCTTTCTTGATCGATCAAACAGACCGATCAGATACTATGATGAAGATTGATACAACTGAAACAACGAAAGAAATGAGTTCAGAAATAGAATTTAAACAACAGATCAAACCCTTCACCAGATCTACTTCTTGTCGACACACAAGAGCTTAGCTAGAAACCCTCTAGCTCGAAAATCTGCAGAGAATTGACTCCCGATATCATCTTATCAGCAGCCTGATGAGATAGCTGATATCTTCTTCCGATCTCCTCCTTCTTGATGAGTTGGATGGCGATTGTGATTTAGGAACCCTCAGACCCCTTCAGAGAACCCCTCCGAATGCTCTGATGGCTCCGATCGATGAAGACATCGATCAAGCAGGACCCGATCAGAAGAAGCAGAGCCCTCGGCGAAACCCTCACCTGAGCTCTTCAGCGACAAGATTGATTGCAAACTTCACCGGAAATCTCCCTCTGAGATTCGAAATCTGGAAATGAACTTTGATTTGAAGTGGTCGCGCGAAGAAATGGAGAAGAAAACTGAAGAACTCGAAGAATAGGGAAGAAAACTCGCGACACCGAGCTCGGGAGAAAGAATTCCTGATTTAACTCATCCCATTTAAAATTGAACGACTGTGATCATCTTCGCTTCATCCAACGGTCAGATCATCTTGGATTGAGACCAAACTTTCAAGATCTACATCAATGGTCAAGATCTTCTTCTCCTTAGCTTGGATTGATCAGATCTACAACGGATGACTCGGATTGCCCCTCCTTTTGAATGGACGACTTAGACTCCTCTTGAGCTTGATCCAACGGCTAGATGACTTCTGATTTGGGCCAAAACTTCAGATCTTGATCTATGGTCTTGATTAACTCTACCTTGAGCACAGATTGGTCAGAAGATGATAGATGGCTCAGATCTCCCCATGATTTGATCGGACGACCCACATTTCTCCATCCTTGATCCTCTTGATCCAAATCCAAGGTTGAACTCGAATTCGATCCAATCTGATCTAGGTCCATGATCATTCAAAGCCTACAAAATTATATTCAAATTTTAATGCCAAAACATTTCAAATATAAAAAGATTTGCATCCAAAACTAAAATAGCAAAAACTCATGGAACCTAGTGTAAATGCAAGATTAAGCATGTAAAGAGGGATCAAAACATGGACTTGAGATCCTAAATTGATTATCAAAATGGTAATTATCAGTCACCCTTATACATCAATCCACAACCATTACATATATCTGGGAGGCTGATTGCATAAGAGCTATGACAACCGTACGCATTCGCAAATCCATCTCCTATGAGTGGTCGAGTAGACAGGATGCTGGGAGAACAACCTCAATCCTGAGCCCTAAGAAAGTGGGGGAGCACAACCGTTCTATATCAAAGACCCTAGGGGAGCACAACCGCTCTAATACCAAAGATCAAGGATGAACAACCTCTAACTCTAGGAAGGAAAGCACAACCGCTCTACCTATCCCTCGTAAATAACAGAGGGGGTGTCATTGCAGCCTACCACTCCAAGAACTACCACTACATATGAGTGGTTGAGAGTAGCACGACAGGACGTTCGCTCACACATTGACAACTACTACTACCATGAGTGGTTGAGTGGGCAGACCACTATATGGCTGACGGTGGGTTTAACTACAAGCATGTCGATAACCGTCAGTATGCAATAATGCAATATGGTGCATGATACCAATGTGTACAACTAAAATCAGGTCAACTGAGTCAATAAGCAATACAGGCACCCAAACCAAAAACATAATAAACACATATGCAACTAATCTAGTAGGTGGGGTATATCTAATGTCAACCAAACCCTAGATAGGTCACATGATGTTTCTAAAGTACACACATACTAGTGGTTCTCTTCAGATTAGAAAAATAAAAGTTGAGATTATATAACTGAATATTTAGAATTTTATCTGAATGATTAACCAAAGAGTAAGTACCAAATAGGAAATCAAACGATATAGATTTAAGATAAAACAACCTACTTCGATAAGGGAACAACCATGCATTTAAAGGTAAATGAGCTATAGAATCAAAGAAGAAGTACTCGCCTCAAAGGGAGATGCTCGGGATAGAAAAGAACCTTCCATCCAATTTCCATAACGAATCAGTGTCCTGTATCAAAGGACATAAGTTTAGCTATTTAACAAAATAAATACTTAGCTAAACTATATCTAAACTAAAAATTAAAATAATTCTTATTATAACATGTATTTAATTAGATTTACATGAACTATGGATTACTCCTTAATCTAATTTAAGATAGCAGTGCTTGGTAAACGAATGGCTCTAAAAACAAGAAGACATTGGTATCCAAATACATCTACCATGGTGCTTGTTTCATATTCATCAACCAATGAATTTTTGCAGACATTACAAATACAACAAGGTTTGCAACCTTTGCCATTATCATGATTCAAAAGCATATTGTATAAGTTGAAAATAGCCTTTGGCAAATAACATGGCATTATATAATAAATTACTAGACAGCAAACACTTGTCAAGTAGAACATCAAGATGACAGTCAATAGCAGGAAGCATAATAGACTTGGTTTACAGTAAGGAACAAAGCAAGGGGAGGCCACTGTAAATCCTTCCTATCCACAGAAGTGCAACAACAAATCATTGTTAGATCGTTACGCCTTGCTAGAGGGGGGGGGGTGAATAACAATTTTTGAATCTTCTACCTACGTTGTTAGTGCGCAAGCGGAATATACTAAGTAAAAATAAAACTAACAACAAGAAGACACTCACGATTTACGTGGTTCGGAGATAAACTCCTACTCCACGGCTACCCGTAAGGTGGGCGATCCCTAATCCGTCGATGGATGATTTCCTGGAGCACCTCCGACTAGAACTCGTAGCTCCTTATGAGTGGAGAAACCTCTCCACAAGATCTGGACACTACCTAAGCACAATAAGCTACTAACTAGCTTTGACCAAGCAAGTTTCGCCAAGAAACAATAGCATGAAACGAGCTCCTTTAAATAGAGCTCGAGTCTAAACTGGCCGCTACCAGTCGACTGCCCCTAGGGCAGTCGACTAGTCCCACTCAGATTTAACTGTTACAGCCAACGTTCGAATCAGCCAGCCATTACCAGTCGACTGCTCTGGGAGCAGTCGACTGGTCCTTTACTAAGCCTAGGGTTATACTCCCTGAGTACATTTCTCTCCGCACTAGAACCCTCCCGGCATAGTCCCTGAGTACAAACACTCACACTCGGACCCTGACGACCTGGTCAACTCTTAAATCCGCAGTCTCGATCTATTGCCTTCACGCCCTCTTCGTCTTCGACTCTCGTCCCTCGGATGCGCACACAAGCCTCCAGCTTACCTCTATACCATCCTTTACGCATGCCTCGAAGTCCGCATCTCTCGGCTCATCGTCTCTGCCCATGGTCCCTCGGATGCGCACACAAGCCTCCAGCTTGCCTCCATGCCACCCTTCACCTGAAGACATCAACCAAGTCCATGTGTACCTCCAAACCTGCACACTCACATACACATGTTAGTCCAACAACAAACCCTAACTTAACCATATTGACCATACACATCAAAACGCATGATCCTCCAGATCATATTAGGGCCGGTTGCCCCAACAATCTCCCCTTTTTGATGTGTGACAATATGTTAAGTTAGGTAAACACAATCAACAATAGCAATAACAATTGAAAATCAAAGCATAACAAACAAAAGGCAACCTCCCCCTTAACCTATGCTTTCTCCCAACTTTCAATTCTCATTGCCAACACCAAGTTAAGTTATTCCCAACTTAACACTTAACACAAGTTAAGTTCTCCCCAACTTAACACCCAAGTTTCATAAACCAATCAACCAAAGTTAAGTTCCAAACCAAACCTAACTTAACAACCAAGTTCTCCCCCTTTGACATCATCAAAAAGATTGCCCCAAGCAATCCTACCCCTAATGCCAAAAAGAACTCACCAGATTTCTGAAAAACCCCTCAGAAATCACTGATTTGCATTCTGCCTGAACCATCAGTCAACTGGCCCCAGGGCAGTCGACTGACACGACCATTTCTGAATTTCTAGCCCAAATTCAGAAATGCGTAGAAAATTCTATAAAATTCCAAAAAATCTAAAAGTTTGCAAGCACATTTGTTAGGATATTCTCTACCCTAGAAAAATATAGTTTCATGAAAAATGTCAAATGTGCTTAACTTTTGGTATAACCTCAAATTTTCTCAAAACTTGTCATTTTGTATCAACTATGAAATCTATTCATGATTCCTTGCGTTTGCCAACTTTAACCATTATCAATTTACACAAGGAATTATCCTCAATTCTTTCCTTTTTCATATGCATTCTCAATATGATATAAACCTCCCCCTATTTATCTCTTAACCCTAGAGACATATATAAAAACCTCTCTTATGCCCTTATGTATAAAAATCTCATCATTCAAAATTAACCAATGAATTTTAAGCAATATAATCAATATAAAGTCATGACATGAATTTTCATAAAATAGCATGAAGGTATAAACAAAGATTTTATGTTAAAGCCATATTTTATGATTTAATAGTAATCCATAAATTTCAACCAATATAATCAAACTCAAGTCATGACATAAAAACTCATAGGATAACATGAAAGTAGAAGCAAATAGTACATACATCACTGAAAAATAAATATAAAGTGTCACAAGGGCTAAAGCCCTGAAGTACTGAATATTACAATCCAGAATGAACCAGTGTTTGAGAGATAAAAATACATTCAAACAAAGTACTCTCAACACTAAACTCATCAAATCACATCATGTCATCGCTTGGAGGAGGAGGAGCCTGATACGTAAGGTGCAGCTGTCGTATCATCTCGAGCATCTCATCCTGCTAGCTCCGGAACCCCTGAACCTCCTCCTGAATGGTCTGCTGGAAGCCCAAATGCTGCTGTTGAAACTGTGGAGATCCTCCCGGAGGCCATG
>JAGFNQ010000807.1:673275-715896 GCA_024364735.1 Boesenbergia rotunda | reverse complement strand
CAGTGTTTGAGAGATAAAAATACATCCAAACAAAGTATTCTCAACACTAAACCACCACATCAAGTCCAATCTACATCATGTCATCACCTAGAGGAGGAGAAGGAGGGGGTCCCTGATATGCCAGATGTCACTGCCGCATCATAGCGTACATCTCGTCCTGCTGGCGCCGGAACCCCTGGCAGAACTCTGTGAGGCCATGAACCTCCGACTGAATGGTCGTCTGCGTCTGCTGAAACCCGTGGAACTCCTCCCAGAGGCCGTGAACCTCAAATCAGAGCTGAGATAACTCCTCGTGTGTAACGCCACCAGCGGGCTCCTCATCTGAGCTGGAGGACTCAGGACGTTGTCTCCAGACAAACTCCCCCTGCCTGCACTCGATACCTGCCAAGGATAAATGGCGTGTGCCAATCTGATCATAATCCTTGGACAGGTGACGGACCTGACCGCTAGACACACGTATACCCTGAGACTCGAAGAACTCGGTCAGGACATGGCAGAAAGACATATATATCTTCCCATTTACACTCTGGGAAAAATGGACAATGGATGTGAACACATGTAGGGTGACATCAATGTCTAACCACCTCTCAAGCGCGTACATCATCACCAAGTGTGGTAGTCGAATCCTTGCCCGCCCCTTAGTGACAATGGGCAGTATGCATTCTATGACAATTTTGTACAAAACATGACTAAAAGGACTCATATGCTTGGCGTCAAAGATACGCTCCGTATCACGCCAATGTTTTCTGAAGTAATGCATGTGGATCTGATCAATGGTGACGTCATGGAGAGAGAGGGGCTCAACAACGGTAGGGTAAATAAGTGAATGCATTATGAGATGCCCTACATCCCAAAAATTCACCTAACACAATGGATGAGAAGGGGATGCAAACTCCTGCCACCATTGACTCATATAGGCTACTGTCAAAATTAATGCATGTTAGATTTGCGTAGAATTCTTTACACAGATCCAGGTTAATGTCATGTTGACAGTACACTAACTCGTCTAACCCAAAATATGTGATCATTTCGGCAATCTGAGGAGATTTTTCTTGAAAATAAGACTTAATTAGGTATTGACAATTCATAATCAAAAATTCATTTTCATCGAATCTCTTCCGACACTCCACTGATCGGAACCGAGACTCCCCCGATTCTACCCGACCTTGTCGGGACGACCCCTCACCCTTTTGCCTCTTAGAAGCCAACCTAAAATGCGACATACACATGCAAGTACCCATACCGTCCCACAATAACATAGAACAAGAAGAAAACAAAGAAAATAGATTACATTAGCTCCAAATCATAGTTTAAATGGGAAAAATTAAACTATCCAAGGTCTTACCTTTTTCCCAAACGTTGCATGATGACAATAAGCAGAGAATCGGCTTGAAAGAGGAGATTCTACAAACCCTAATTGTAGATTCGAGGTAGGAGAAGGCTAAGGAAGAGTTTTTAAGGCTTGGGAGGACCTTGGAACAGGAGATGAGGTCGGGGAGAGGAGGTATTCGCAGGGGGTGGCACGCAAAACCCTAGGTTTTGGCCACCCCCGCGCGGTCTAATCCTACTTAAAACCCGTGGATCAGTCGACTGCCCCCAGGGCAATCGACTGGTAAAATAAACAGAATGTTTTCCAGGCGAGATCAATCGACTGCCCCTGGGGCAGTCGACTGGCAAAACAAACAGAAGGTTTCCTAGGTGGGATAAGTCGACTGGTTCTTTACCAGTCGACTAATACCTGAATTTTAGTATCTTAGTCCCAAATTCAGAAATGCCTAATTAATTCCATAAATCTCCAAAAAATCTGAATTTTTGCGAAGAGATTTGTGGAACCTATATCTATTTGGGAAAAATATGTTTTCAATCAAAACTACTCCAGATCCCAAGATTGGCATGAAATTCCATTCTTCCTAAATTGTATCATTGAAACCTTATCCAAAAGTCCTAATTTTGGCCTCTCCTTGATTTATCTTCTCATTCCTGATCATAACTCATTTCTATTACTGAATTATGTGGCATTTGCACATTAAACCCTAATTTTTATCAAATATAATCTATTTTCATCTTTTTCTCCATAAATCTTATTTTAATGTGCCAATTCCCTAGGATTAAGACTCATCTTAGTCTTCCAAATCTTTGGCACATTCCATACTCCATCTAGTCTTCTAGGAGAAAACCTCCTGAGATCCATTGACCATGGATCCCATTTTGACCTCTAGAGCTCTCCCTTGAACTCCTAGCCCTAGCCACTTCCCTAGATGACTCATTTACAATTGCAAGACCACACTGGTGTTCCTCCGGTGCTTCTTGACCTTCAACTATGACTCTCTTGACTCTATATTCCTTTTTCTTGGTCAAACCTCTCTTTTCTCCTTTAAATGGCTTTTCCTTGTCATTTTTGACTTTTCCTTTACCATAATCATAAGGCATCCTAGAATATGATTTTTTTACTATCATTTGATCTTCTAGGGTGATATCCTAGACCCGGTCTACCACTTCTAAGGTGTTGGCCTTATGCTTACTCCCTTGGACCCCTTAATGAGTCTATCTAGGTTCTTTTCTAGTTTATCAAGTTTTGCCCTCAAAACTTGATTTTCCTTTTCTAAATTTCTAACCTTAGTATCACCATTCCTATGTTGATCATTTCTAGATCTACCTATCTTTCTAGGCATGTGTCTCCCCTTCTTAGGGTTGATGTCTTGGCCCTTAGGTCTAGAAACTTTAGATTCTTCATGAAATATAGAATTTTTGGTATTTTGGCATGCAATAGTATTTCTATTTCTATCATCATATTTGAAGCCAAAATTACGCATCGGCAAACAGTTGTTATTAATTCTAGCATTCATACAAGCATTTGGAACATAAGTAAAGTTAGGGATTGCCTCCCTTACCCTTGTAGCTCCCCCTTGATGTGAACTCCTTTTCCTTTCTTCTTTCTCCCATCTTCTTAAGTGCTCCATCTTCTTATGTTCTCCTTTCCTTGGACATTGAGTGTGATAATGTCCTAGCTCCCCACAAGTATAGCACCTAATGTGCTTCTTTTCTTACTTTTCCCTACAACCCATATTAGATTTTAAATTCATGGACTTGGGTTTAGAGATTACCTCCTTTTTACCTAATGGGCACTTGTCCTTGTAGTACCCCTTTTTGTTGCATCCAAAGCATATGATGTGCTCTTTTGATTTGGCTTTGGTGGAGGTTAGAGCTTTTTCTTGTCTTGTATAGATGAGGGACTCTCCTCCCCCTCAATCCTTGAAATTGATACTTCCTCTTCTTCTCTTGAGGAAGTTGATGATTTTTCACTTGATTGTACCACTTCAATCAATGAGGTTGACAATTCTCCTTCATTTTGGCCTTCTTGAACCATGGAACTTATTTCTTTGGGCTCTTTCATTATTTGAACTTGTGTAGGATTCTCATGATATTTTTCTAGTTTGTTCCACAACTCGTATGCATTTTTATATCCACCTACACCACTCAAAATATTATTAGGCAAAATATTGACTAATATACTAATTACCTTCTCATTTGCCCTAGATTTCTCTTGTTGCTCCTTAGTCCAATATCTAGGGCTAAGCTTCTTCCCGTGCTTGTCTCTTAGAATCTCGAATGGTTCCTCTATTGACATCGCACACTCCCAATACATTCCAAGCCACATCTTCATCCTTGACCTCCAATATCCAAAATCTTCATGGTCATATGTGGGTGGTGTGTTGATATCATCCCCTAGCTTGTCTTCCATCATTTTTCTCTCTAGATTTCTTGCTCCCTCGGCGATTAGTCCATAGATGAGCTTACCAAGCTATGATACCACTTGTTAGATCGTTACGCCTTGCTAAAGGGAGGGGGGGTGAATAACACTTTTCGATTTCTTTCTTCCTATAAGGTTAGTTGCGCAAGCGGAATACACTAAAATAAAACTAAACTAAGCTAAAACAAGGAAGAACACACCTATTTACGTGGTTCGGAGATAGAACTCCTACTCCACGACTGCTCGTAAGGTGGGCAATCCCTAATCCATCGGTGGATGATTCCCCGGAGCACCTCCGGCTAGATCACGTAGCTCCTTGTGGGTGGAGAAATCTCTCCACAAGATCTGGACACTACCTGAGTACAATAGGCTACTAACAAGCTTTGACCAAGAAAGTTTCGCCAAGAAACAAAAGCATGAAACAAGCTCTTTAAATAGAGCCCGAGTCTAAACTGGCCGCTACTAGTCGACTGCCCCTGGGGCAGTCGATTGGTCCCACTCAGATTTGACCATTACAGCCAATGTTCGAATCAACCAGCCCTTACCAGTCGACTGCTCCTAGAGCAGTCGACTGGTCCTTTACTAAGCCTAGGGTTACACTCCCCGAGTACATTTCTCTCCGCACTCGAACCCTCCCGGCATAGTCCCTGAGTACAAACACTCACACTCGGACCCTCATGACCTGGTCGACTCTTCAATCCGCAGTCTCGATCTATTGCCTTCACGCTCTCTTCGTCTTCGGCTCCCGTCCCTCGGATGCGCATACAAGCCTCCAGCTTGCCTCCATGCCATCCTTCTCGCATGCCTCGAAGTCCGCATCCCTCGGCTCATCGTCTCTGCCCATGGTCCCTTGGATGCGCACACAAGCCTCCAGCTTGCCTCCATGCCACCCTTTACCTGAAGACATCAACCAAATCCATGTGTACCTGCAAACTTACACACTCACATACACATGTTAGTCCAACAACAAACTCTAACTTAACCATATTGACCACACACATCAAAACTCATGATCCTCCAGATCATATTAGGGTCGATTGCCCCAATAGGGTATACAAGATAAAGGGACGAAATAGTTCCATTCAAAGACCCTGATGACTTCTTACATTCAACTACTCAACGGATGGCAACCTATTCCGTGTCATCCAACTCACACTTAGAAACATAGATGAATTGCAAAATACAAAGGGAGGAAAAGAAAACCAGCGGCTACAACTCCCCCTCGGATGGCAACTTACTCCATGCCTGACTTACACCTAAGGTGGACGGCCATCCGATGCCCAAAACTCGGGAAATGGAGCGATCATGGAGGTAGAGAGCATTTGAGATGGACATGAGATGAACCACCAGGAGACATTGTCTGATATAAAGTCTGGCAGAGTTTGCTATGCTCTCGGGTGAAACAAATGATATCATCTCTGTTATGCTCCCCGGCTAAACATGTGATGTCTTTTCTGGACTCTCTGGTGAAACATGTGGTTCCATCTCCGTTGTGCTCTATAGGGAAAGATGCAACATCAACTCTTCTATGCTCCCCGATGATGCAAACGACCCCGATCAGAAGGGGGGATGGTAGAAGATCTACTGGAACGTTGAAAGCTTTATAGGCAGTTCAGAAAGCACCTGGCTTTGCTTGTGCTGAAGGGGCTTCACGCCCCTCTAGGCAGCAAACCTCTTCCCTCTTGGACCTCGCCACCAACCTGCGACCTCTTTCTCCTTCCCTGCTCATGGGTTCTCACAAGAGGAGGAATGAGAGATGAAGGGGGAAGAATGATGTGACCTTCACCTTTATAGTGATAGCTGCCCTGTCGTAGTTAATGAGGGCAGTGCAAGGGTCGTAATGGGCGTCAATCCTGAAGCGTCGCCTCCTTTATGTTGCCATCAATGGATATGCTTCTGTGGTGCCTCAAAAATCGTGAACCTTTATGGATTATTCCAAGAGATCGCCTGGGGCCCGGAGACGACCGTCTGGATTCTGCGAACTCACCAAACACTCAAGAAGAGAAGAGAACCAATACGGGTCCCGCATATGCATAGCTCATGGTCAGGTAGTTGGACTTTCGGCACTACCTTTGGAAGATCCACACCTAAGGTCGAACCCACAAAGCTCCCGAGGTTATCTCGAACCAGGAGACATCTGGCATTGGGACCCTAACACCAACTTAAGAGGCCGTTGGGGACGAGCATTGACTCCCTGACTCCCATAAATGAGCCAAGCAAAAAAGATACTCAGGACAAAGAACCCAGCAAAAAAGGATACTCAGAGCAATAAGACAAAAAAAGGTTTTTATTATGAAGCAGAATGAGTACAGTTGGAAGAAGATAGTAAGCCTCAACAGGAAAAAGGCAAGGTCCAAGGAGGAGGGGGGGAATAGCTCTATATTTCCTACAACTCCTTGTCATCTGGCGGGAGATCCTCCCAGACCCAGCCAATACTAATAAAGCTCAGATCAGCATCTGGCGACAGGAGTTGGGCCTTCCTTAGCTGGTCGATGGCTCCATGGAAGCCCTGCTTTAGGCGTTTCATTACTTGGCCGACCAAGATATCGCCAAATTCGTCCGTCTCCAAGAACTTGGCCTTGAATTCCGCCTCAGCCTCCTTGAGATGGGAGTCCTCGGCAACCCGAAGATCGCGTATTTCGACCCCAGCTGCTTCCTGAGCAATCCTTAGCCGAGAAACCTCGGAGGACAGTTTGCCCTGGTCTTCCAGGGCTTCTTTGAGTCTTTCTGAAGTAGCCCGGGCTTCTGAGCGTGCCTGGGTCGCTTCCTCCTCAAGGTCTATCATGCGGTCAGCTGCCTCCATGAGGGTGTCTTCCTTCTGGGTCAACTGGTATGCTTGGTCCTTGTTGCGCTCATTCAGTTGTCCGGCTGAAGTCTCTAGGCGTCGGATATCCCCCGACAGCTTCTCCTCCCTCGCCTGAAGTCGGTCCCGCTCCTGAGTCACCCGGAGCAGGTCGTCTATTAGGGCCACAGCTCTATGGGACATCAAACGTTCCCGGCGCTGGGAACTCTGTAGGGAAGACTCCATGGACAGCAGGGTGTCCAGCTGATGCTCCACCTTCGCACGGAGAGCTATGTTGACTCCCGCTTGGATGAGTCCCGTGATAATTACCATTTTGTTGATCAAATAAGGCTCTCAAATCCATGTTTTGATCCCTTTTTACATGCTTAAGTTTGCATTTACATTAGGTTTCTTGAATTATCTCTATTTTAGCTTTGGATGCATTTCTTTCTACATTTGAGATATTTTGGGCACTAAAATTTGAATATTATTTTGTAGGCTTCAAATGATCATGGACCTAGATCAGATCGGATCAAACTTGAGTCAGAATTGGATCCGGATCAAGATGATCAAGCATTGGATTAATATGGGCCGTCCGATCAAGAAATGGCTAGATCTGAGACATATGTCAACTTCTAATCAATCCGAGCTCAAGATAGAGTTAATCGAGACCATAGATCAAGATATGAAGTTTTGGTCCAAATCAGAGATCATCCAGCCATTGGATCAAGCTTAAGAGAGTCTAAGCCGTCCATTCAAAGATCAGGGTAATCTGAGCCACCCGTCGTAGATCTGATCGATCCAAGCTGAGGAGGAGCATATCCTGACCATTGATGGAGATCTGGAAAATTTGGGTTCAATCCGAGACGATCCGACCGTTGGATGAGGCAAGGATGATCACAACCGTTCAATTTCAAATGGGATAATTTAAATCAAACTTCTTCTCCGCCAAGCTCGGTCGTCGCGTGTTGCCAGTTCGTGAGTTTTCTCTATTCTTCGTCTGTTCTTCATCGATTTCTTTGTTGTTTTCTTCTCCGATCGCGCGGCCAACACCAGATTTGTTTGTTTGCAAGATTTCAGATCAATGAGGTAGATTTCCAGTTTAGTTTGTATTCAATTCTGTCACTGAGAGGAGCTCAGGGGAGGGTTTCGCCGGAGTTCTGATCCACTGATCGCTTCCATCTGATCGTGGCTGTCTTCATCGAGCGGAGAAATCAGAGCAGTAGGAGGGGTTCTCCGAAGGTTACTGAGAGTATCTGAGCAAGATCGACACTCGACGTATCAAGAAGGAGGAGATCGTGGAGTTTTCAGCTACTGATCGTTCACTCCGATCGGACAGAGACTCTTCTGATCGGTCGTTAATCCGATCAGAAGAAGACCTAATCGGTCCAGTGACCGATCAGGAAGACCAATATGCGCAAGTCAATTGCAAACTGATCTTGGGAGTTCTTCTTCATTGGTTTTTGAGTTCAGAGGGTTTCTAGCTCATCCTTTGTGTGACGGCAAAGGGAAGTCTGGACAATGAACTAGTTTGATGTTCAATTTAGGATAACTTTTGGTTTTAATCACTTAAATCTTCAAGTTGTTCTAGTTTGTTTCCATTACACTTCAAGCCAAGTCTTAAGCAATGTTTTGATCTAGTTTTCATTATTCTGCAATTAGTTCCTTGCAATTAGTTCTCTGCAATTAGTTCTGAAATTTCAATTCCATCGTTTGAATTTAATTGCTTAGTTGTCAATAGGTTAAGTTTAGTTTCCGCAATTTCCTAATTCATTTCTACTTAGCTAAGTCCATTTCGTTCCGAATTGTTATTTCATTCCTTATCGTAAAAACCTCCATTTCAATGTGAAAACCCAAATCATCAAACGATAACAATTTCAAGCTTGCGTTAAACACTCTTAACTAGTCCTTGGAAAAATACGACTTGAGACCCCTATACTACATTTAATTTTGTGAGCTAAGGGTTTTCAACTTATAAATATCTAAATTTAAGACTCATTCGTGACACTAGTTATTGGGTCCATCATCCCGCCCTATGCTCATGATCGGCGGCGGCCTCTACTCTCAGTGCTCGACGGATATAGGTCTCGATCTGCGGCCAGACATACAAGTGGCGGCCGGTTGTCAGGCAGTCTTCAGCCGCCTATCATGATGCAAAGGAGTTATAAGGCATAAAGGGAAACAACCTATGGGTCTAGAACACTTACCTTCAAAAGGGACTCATGGAGGGTAGTTAGAGGCCCGACAGATTCCCGCACGGCTTCTCCTCCTGGGACCCCTTGACTTCGCGGGGGCTCAACCTGGCTCACAGAGGGTGAAGGGTCCCTACGCGAGGGAATTGACTGAATAGCAGGAGCCCCAGGTGGCATCGTGGAGGGGCCAGAATCATCCTCCTCTGAACTAGAGGCTCCCTAAGGAGAAAGGCCCTCGGCGGGAACCTCCTTAAATTGAACCGGGGGGAAAGAATTCATGGCGGCCTCCGAGGCCGCATCAAGCCTCTTGCGGAGGCGGTTGAGCTACATCCGAGGGTGGGCAGGCAACACTTGTTTACCTTTCGGGGCCTTGGAAGGATCGACCGAAGAGGAATCAAAGGCCTGGTTGCCTGTCTTCGTAGAGTCAGTCGGCCGGGAAGGTGGAAACAGTGGGGCGGCATCCTCACCCTCGGTGGTAGGAATGCCTTCCTCAAGGATGGAAGGGAGCGTGCTCGGGCTGAGGGGACGTAACCTTTTCTGTCTTGGAGATAGGACTTCCGGGATTCTTCTCTTATGCCTCCCAGAGAGTGGGGGGCTTTGTGGGCCGGCAGGAGGCGATGACCACCCTGCGGCCTCCCCCGTATGGACTGCAGCAGCAGGAGGATCAATGCCCGAAGGGGCATCAGTCCCCGGGCTGGCAGACACACCCGGAATCTCTTGATCGGCAGGTGTCGGAGGCACAGCAGGAGCCTCTATATGCTCCGGCGCGACTTACTCACTGGAGGATTCGGCAGTCTCCTCCGGCGACTCGGCTGAAGCAGAAGGCAAGGCGAGGGGAATTGGAGGGGGATCCAGGGCCCCCTTGTTGGCTTCATCCCACTTGATGAGCCAGCTAATCGCTCTTGAGAGCATGACTTCCTCTGCAATAGTCATACAACTGAATATCAGTTAGAATTAACAGGCATGAATAGAAAAGGTAAACTTACCAAGGCGGGGACTGATGCGGGTCACTTTATGGCTTAGGCTCGCGCGGTACATGAGCTCCTCGCATTGGACCAAGCCTGGGTCATTGAACTCCATGCCGGAGAGAACGCTCCTGGCTTGCTGGTAGGCTGGACTTTGTAGAAAGTTCCCTAAGAGAGGGGCAGAAGGCAGATTTTTCGTCCAATGATGGAAGCTGAAAGGACTGTGCGGCAATTGGATGAAGAAAAACTTCTCCTCTGCCCTTTATGGGAAGAAGGGAACCCTCTTATGAACCTATGGCATGAGCGCGCCGTAAAGCCAAATGCCCCTCGCGAGCCAATCGGAACGAAGATGGAATGGAAAAAGCGAGGGGTCAAAGAAATGTCGAAGAGTTTAAAGATAATATACGCCCCACCCATCTGAGCAAAGGCGTTGGGAGTCATTTGGTGGAGAGGAATACCAAAATAAGAGGTCACATTAATGAATAAAGGAGGAATGAAAAAACGGAGCCCTGACTCTATTTGCCCCAGAAAGAAGGTAAAGAAACCTATGGGAGACTCCACCGACATCTGGTCTACTTTAGGGATCACCACCACCATCTCAGCCGAAATGTCATAAGCCTCAATGGACGCCTGTAGGGCCTTCGGCCTCACTCTAGAAGAGGTGGACTCGTACCACTCCGCTTGGTAGCCCTCCATAATTCCGAAGGAAAAAAGACGAGAAGGAAGCAGGAGACTTATGCGAAAGGGGTCCTTCGGAAAGAGGGCGAAGACAATGTCTGCTGAACGAGGAAGCCGGAAGGTCGCCGAATGTCTTAGACTCCTCTTCTTAAACAGAGGAGGCTGCCTACATGTGTGCAATAGGGGCAAGGCACGTGGACGGCGGAAAACAGCCACATCGAGGCAGTACCATTGAATAGCCGTTTGATGTGAACCTACTATAGTTGTGCATGTCGGCAAGATATCGCAAGGAGAGCAGTTAAGGCACGTGGCGAGGACGAATTCGCAAAGGAGTTTTGTTGTCATTAAAAAGCGCTATGCGCTTTTATGGATGATGGACGGCTATCATTACTGCGCCTCGAGAATTGCAAGAGCCTTTTAGAAGGGCTAATTCAAAACAAGGTTGCCTTGGACCCCGGGGCGAATGTTTCGATTCCTCGGATTCAGCGTGCCGCTAGTAAACGAGTAATGGGTGCATGGACCCACCATGACATAACTTCTTCGCTACACTACTAGTCTAATAAGTCGGCAACTCTTCCTTCGATTAGACTTGAAGGGAGGGATTTGTGATGGGGTTGAGTATCCCGTGGCTGACACGTGGACTGAAGAAGCCATGTGGCAAGATCTACCGAGTCTGGACGATTCTCTTCACATGACGCCCGAGACCCCCTTTTGGGAACGTGGGTCCCCAGGAACACCACGAACAAGCGTACCTGGGAGACTGACCCGGAAAGACGAATGCCCGAGATCACCTCGAGAGGTCAGGTCCCTGAGACCACCTCGGGATGGTACATGCCCGGGACCCCCCCCCCCCCCCCCCCGGGACAGAAGACCCCGAGATCACCTCGGGGTAGCGGAGCCCAAGGAGCACTCGGCCTCAAGTAACGCCCCCCTTTCTTCTGATCTACGGATAAGCACCACCTACAATCACGGGATGATCATGTCCCATAAGATGTAGCCATTAACGCCTCTATTATCGCAACGGATCAGATTTAATGGCGGATACGACCATTACAAAGGTTATCCAGTAACCGAAGATTGGGGAGACGTGGCGAGGATCGTGGAGACACGTGTGACCGCCGCCTCAGGTATAAAAGGTATTCCAACCCCTCCGGTAAAGGGGTTAGGCACTCTCAATCTTACACATCTCCTTGCTTTCTTCCATCTCCTATACTGAGGCACTGACTTGAGCGTCGGAGTGGGCTCCGCCGGATAACGTCCGGCGTGTTCCCATTAACGCTCGTATTGATCTCGCAGGGTAGGAGTTCTTCCTCTAGCGTCAACATCCACGGGGTCCGGACCCTGGTGACTGGTCGTCAACGTCGACTCCTTTCGGAACAGAAACAATACAATCATTGATAATATTTTCACTGTCAATGTAACCCTTGATATTGTGCAAGGTGATGAAGATCTCGAACCATAATCTGGCAAAGATTATAAAGAAAAAAATGACTGGCCAAAATGGAAGTTGACTATTCAAACTTAATTAGAATCTCTAGAGAAACATAAATACTGCATTTTGAAACCCATGGAATTTAATTCTATCAAGGAATTAAATTGAATTTTATGGTTTGGAAGCAACTTAAGTGAAGAAATTGAATTCTTATGGGAATTAAAATCTAATAAAACTAAGGAATTAAAATCAGACCCAAATGGATATGATTTGGTGTTAAAATTAAATTTCAATAAATGAAAATACTAAAATAACTTTACATAATATAATGTTTTGTTCCTAACATATCAATGAAAGGTAAAATAGTAAAAACAATCAAATTCATTCATTTTTAGACTCATTCCAAACAAAGGAATTGAATTCAATTCCTTTGTTTACCGACTCATTCCAAACATAAGAATTCAATTCAAGTTTTGATAGAATTCAATTCATAATGAAATTCAATTCAATTTCATATCATTAAAAGTTTCCAAACGCAGTGAAAGTCTTTGGATCTGTAGTTCGAACACCTAAAGATATAATCCTAGTAGGATATAAATGGTTGTTTGTACGAAAAAAGTGAAATTATGAGATACAAAGCCAGACTTGTAACTCAAGGTTTCTCACAAAGACGTGGAATCGATTATGATGAAACATATTCACCTGTGATGGATGCCACTACTTTCTAGTTTTTTATTAATTTGGATGTATCAGAAAAACTGGACATGCAACTTATGGATAAAGTCTCTGTATATCTATATGGTTTACTCGATAGTGATATATACATGAAAATCTCAGAAGGATTCTAACCATCAGAAACAAATGATGTGACCCCTAAGACCATGTTCTCAATAAAGTTACAAAAATTGTTATACAGATTAAAGCAATCAGAGCACATATGGTACAATCATCTAAGTGAATACTTATTACAAGAAGGTTATACAAATAATGCTATTTGTCTCTGCATTTTTACTAAAATGACGAAAAAAGATTTTGCAATTGTGACAGTATATGTCGATGATCTAATCTTATAGGGACTTTCGATGAGCTTAACAAGAATGTCAATTATTTAAAAGTGAATTTGAAATGAAATATTTAGGAAAAATAAAATTTTATCTTGGATTGTAAATTGAACATTTAATATTTGTTCATCAATCCTCATACACAAAAGGTTACTAAAACACTTCTATATGGATAAAGCATATTCATTGCCTTCACCAATGGTTGTTCGATTACTTGATACAATGAAAGATCCTTTTCGTCCACTTAAAGATGGAAAAACATCATTGGTTCAAAAATATTATATCTTAATGCAATTGGTACATTATCATACCTCGCCAATTGCACTCGCTCATATATTGTATTTTCTGTTAACCTTCTAGCAAGATATAGCTATTCTCTAACCCAAAGAAATTAGAATAGCATAAGGTAGATATTTTGTTTGCCTTAGTGGTACAACAAACATGGGGTTATTTTATCCGATAAAACAAAGTCATCTTTAATTAGTAGGATATATAGATGCAGATTATCTTTCATATTCACATAAAGCCATATCCCAAATAGATTATGTGCTTGCACAAGGAGACATTGTTATATTAAAGATAACAATGACGCTGCACACAAGGAGACATTGTCAAATTACTCTGAAATTATTGCAATACATAAAGCAAGTCGAGAATGTGTATGGTTGAAATCCATGACGTTGCACATTCAAGAATCACGTGGACAAACAATAATTAAAGATAACTCAATCACTATATTCTAAGATAATGCTGCTTGAATTGCACAACTAAAAGAAAATTATATTAAAGAGGATAGATCCAAGCATATTTCACTAAAATTCGTCTACACACATGAATTTTAGAAGAAATGTAATATTAATGTCTAACAAATTCATTCTTGCAATAATGTGACTGATTTATTCACAAAAGCATTATCAACATCAATATTCAAGAAATTGGTGCATAAGATAGACATGCATAAATTGAAAGATTTCAACAATTAAAATCAAGGGGAGTCTCTATGATTGTACTCTTTTTCTTTAGTTTTTGTACTCTTTTTCTTTAGTTTAGATTTTTTTTTCGCTGGGTTTTACTGGTAATGTTTTTAACGAAGCAACGTTGGATTCTCAATCAATTATCTAAGGGAGAGTATTATAATAGATGACTGATTTGATTAATTGTTGAATTGTATTTTTTTGTCATTTTTATACCACTTTGCCTATCTTATAAATACGGGTGTTTGGTAAAAGTAAAATATAAGATAATTTTTTCGTTGATTCTCTTTCCCTGCTATTAAATTACATTAGGATTCAAAATATAAGATACCAAAATGAGATTGCAATGTGCTTCCCTCCGAAGAATCAACTTTCGAAATGAAAAGGATGTTTTGGTTGAAAATGAAAAGACAAAAGTTGAAGAAATTATAAGGTTATAAAACATGTGTATGTATCTAAACCGCAAATCTAGATCTTTAGTGGCCTTCCTCAAACTAAAATCTTCATAATATTCTCAAAGAAAAAAATATTTATTTTTATATCAATGTAACAGGTCTGATACTTCTGATCGTTCATGTTTAGGCCGAACGTCTATTTGCGACGGTTAGACACGTAAACCTATATCGTTCACTCTACCAGTCTAGTTCGATGATCTTATCATAAAGGGGGCTAATTTAATTACAAGAATTACAATCTTCTCCCTACTTTTTCATCTTTAGGACATTGTTATTTACGTATTCTCTTCTCTTAAAAAAGCGACAAAATTAACAAGTTGAATACGACAAAAACAACGGCCAGATAAGAGAGAGTGGCATTCTCCGACGAGCGACCGCCGGAGGTGAAGAAAACCGGGTGCGTAACCGCTGTCTTATTGCAGCGTCTCAGGTATCGGCCTGCGGCGGCGACTTCGAGCTCCTCGCCCAGACACAATTCCTGATTACCGGCCAGCTTCAGCTTGCCGTCGAGGCGGCGGACGAAACCGGCGGAAAAAGGAACGCGGCCGCGTAGCCCATTGTTCTCCAGGTTGATCTCCATGGCCGTGCTCTCCATCCGCTGGAACTGCTCCGGGAGCTCCCCTTCGAGTTTGTTATTGTCCAACGCCAGGTAGGTCACTCTTCCCAAGTAGATTCCCATCGATGCCGGAATGTTACCGACCAGACCGAGCCGCGACATCCCGACGCCCAGGACGCCCCCCAGCTTCTCCCATATCTCCGGGATGACGCCGCCGACGGGGTTTCCGCTCAGGTGCATCTCCCGTAGGTTTTCCAGCTCTCCCAGCCATGCAGGCACGCCGCCAGTGAGTCGGTTGTCGCTCAGATCTAGAAGTTCCAGCCGTCTGAGACGGCCGAGTTCAGCCGGGATCCTGCCAGCGATTCTGTTGGAAGAGATGTCCAGCTTGACCAGCTCCATCAGGCTACCGATCTCGGACGGGATCGCCCCGTCGATGCGGTTCCCACTTAGATCCAACACTTTGAGGAGGGCGAGTCGTCTTATCGAGCGAGGAATCTCGCCTCCGATACGGTTCTGCGAAAGGACCAACTGCTCCAGGCCGCGGAGATCTCCCACCTCGGGAGGAATTGTTGCGGATATCCGCGATCCGGAGATGATGAGGCGGCGCAGGCGAGGCAGTCCGGTGATTCTGCCGCCGAGACGGCCGCCGAGAGAAGGGTTCTGGTAGAAGGCAATCTCCTCGACGGTGGATGATAGATTCCAGAAGTCGAGGGGGAGGATGGCATTCGCCGCGGTGAAGCAGTTGTAGAAGAATACCTTTCGGAGGAAAGGGAACGAGGATAGGGAGGACGGGAGAGTAGCGTTCGGGCCGCACGGTGGGTTGTTGGAGAAATCAGAGACGTTGCCGAAGTTGAGCTCCACGACGTGAGGAGATCCGTCGTCGCCGGAGTCATCAAACGAGGGAAAAATATCGCAGTCGAGTCCATGAGGGCCGAAGAGGCACAAATCGTCGGGATAGAACGAGCGCCAAGGAACAGAAGGGTTGACGGACTCGAGGGCGCGATAGGCCGCCTCCTGCTCGAGTTGCGGCAAGCGTAGAAGCGGAAGTTCCACTCCATCGCAG
The DNA here is from genome assembly GCA_024364735.1 of Boesenbergia rotunda. Classification (NCBI taxonomy): domain Eukaryota; kingdom Viridiplantae; phylum Streptophyta; class Magnoliopsida; order Zingiberales; family Zingiberaceae; genus Boesenbergia; species Boesenbergia rotunda. The sequence continues at coordinate 699,987 of JAGFNQ010000807.1, read as the reverse complement.
GCGACGACGATGCATCGGAGGAAGAAAACAACCAAAGAAACAAAGCAGCGAACTTCGAAAGCCATGGAAGAAGCAGATTAAGCAAGCCATGGCGGTGGCTTCTCACTTTTATAGCGAGAACGCGAAGGAAGTTATTTCGCGAGAAAACCCCTAAAAATTTACACAATAACCGGTTATGAATAATTGTTTCATTTTCTTTATATTGTCTAAATTATTGTATTACTAATAAAAAATACTTTAATATTCATTAGAATTATTCAAATTTATTTTATTTTCTAAAAAGGCAAAGTCATGACTTGTACTTTGAGGGCGATACTGTCTTTTCGAAAGGGAAGCCGGCTGAGAATGTTCTGCGGACGCCGCCGCTGTCTCGTGTTTCGTGCGACAAGCTCCATCAAAGTTCTCAATGAAAGTTGCCGCCCTCCCCGATTATAGGCGAGAAAGACGACGCGGTGCCGACGGGGCCCGTTTCTTTGCAGTGTTTGCAGTGTGGGCTGGACCGGTTTTGTCGTTTTTGGGAGAGTCGGGCCACGGGGCGGCGGAGAGGAGGCAAAGGCTGGCGGCAGCCGCCGACAGCTGTGGGGCAGAGGGCGCAGCGGCGGCCAGGCGGGCTGGCCGGGGGTTCGGGTTGCGCGCCGGAGAACGAGGGGCCCGGCGAGGATAAGTGCAGATTTACTATCTTTTTGTTATTGCTTTGCTTTGCTTTGCTTTGCTGTGGCATGTATCCTTATAAATTAGCGGAATGGAATGTAGCGGAAGAATGGAATGGATAAATATAGAGTTTATATTTACTATTTTGGTTCTGTCATTCCTTTTGCATACTCGCAACCTTAAAAATGCTTAACCCTGTGTGGCTGTGTCGATGGGATGAGTGAAGGCGGAAGAGAAGAGAGGAAGGGAGGGACCTAAAATATTTAAGTTTATTTTGTTTGGGAGCAAAAAAAAAAAAAGAAGAATAATAAATATATATAATTATATAATTATTCATTAGAATTTAAAATAATTAATTAAATTATTTATTTCAAATTAAGAATATTTGAATTAATTATTTATTAAAAATTAAAAATTATAATTTTTTTTCTTTCCTTATTTACATATTCACCGTTGCTTTGTCATCGTTAATAATCGACGATTGACGCTATCTATGATTTCGTTGCACCATTATCATCCTTGTTATCTCCGTTGTTGTTAGTTTGCACGTCTCCTCCACAAACCGTCGACGTCGGCGTTAGTGTCGATGTCAATGTCGGCATTGTTATCCTTGTGATACTTCACCCACCGAAGACAAGGCTAAGAGATAGGGATAAGATTGAAATATATTTTTGTTGGATTTCCCTTCCCCTTCCTTAAACTCCGATTTAGAATATAAGAAATTTAGTCTCTTTTTTTTCACCGAGGTTAATACTTATCCTTCCTTCCCATTTATTTACGTAACTCACTTCTTCCCAAATGAGATTAAAAAATTTCCTTCCCTTTTATTATCATTTCCTCTCCTTTCATCACCTCCTCACAAATACAGAATAAGTATATTTGCTTTCCAAATTGTCATGGTAACTCCAAATATTTTTTAAAATGTATAAAATTATTAACGAAGATTGATTTTTTTCACTTCCCAACATTTTTTGTTTCAACATATTAGAGAGCATATCAATCATCAAATTCTCAATAATTTAGAAAATTATTAGGGTGTCAAATTTGAATGGATCAGATTAGGTCCGCTTGAAAACAAATTATAAAAAATCTTAATCAGAATTCGATCCGAACTTAAATATAATTTAAAACTCTTAAATTTGAATCCCACACTACAAAATTAATCAATATTACGGAAGAAAATTATCGACGGAATTCCGTCGGTAAATGCGTTTATCGACGAAATTCTGATGGAATTTTCACCGTCGGTGTAAAATCCGTCGGTAAGGAATTACCGACGGAAATTTCGTACAGTCAATAAATTTTTCGACGAAAATTTTATTCCGTCGAAAAATACGACCGACGGAATCGTAGGAAATTCCCTACAGAATTAGTCGTTTCCGTCGAAAATTTCCGACGAAAACTACAAATTTCTATCTGAATTTTCCGACGACATTGCAGTTTCCGTCAGAAAATTTCGACGGAATCACGATTTTCGTCGGAATTTTCTTACAAAAATTTGTGATTCTCTCATAAATCGTGATTCCGTCGGAAATTACCGACGGAAATCGTGATTCCGTCGGAAATTTCCGACGGAATCGACTAATTCCGTCAGAAATTTTCGACGGAATCATGATTTCCGTCGAAAAAATATTTTTCGATATTTTCTGACAGAAATCAATTTCCATCGGTAATCCAAAAAAATTATGATTTAATTTGTATTTGAGATTACTATATATACAATTTTCAATCACAGCAATACAAATGAAAAATAAAATATCCACTACATTCAAAACACATCCAACACATATAAAACAATATACAAACGATATAAAACATATCCAATACATTCAAAGCTACTAAACACATTTAAATATAGCCAAAACATCCATACACATGTCAAAACACACATAATATCATCTAAACACATACAAAACATATATAATACATTCAAAGCTACCAAATACATCCAAATATAGACAAAACATTCACACGCATATAAAAACACACATAAACTCTAAATACATAAATTAAATTATCTAAACACAAATTCCAACTATAGATAAAACATCTAAAGTATGTAAATATGAATTCCAACTAAAAAAAACTTACAAATAAATATAGATGTCTCCACTAACGGTTCATAATAAGATTGATATAAAAAACCTACAAAAGTTAAAATATAATAGATTATAATCAGAATGATATATATAAATGTCTCACAGTATATTTTACATGACCTGAAGTATATTTTACAAATGAATATAGATATCTCACGGTATATTTTACATTAACTGTATAACTAATTTTAATTATAATTAAAAAAAAACCTGAATCAAATATCAGAACGGTTGGAGATAAACAAAATATCACAAAGGAACCTTGAAATAAAAATCAAATCAACACATTAGTAGACTATATAAACAGAATAAATATATTTTTCAAGGTTTAATATATGAAAAAAATACACATCTAAGGATACATTATTCATAAATTAAAAAATTAATATGTAATTTAACATACCTAAAAAAACTTAAACACCCAAGTGAGAGGGCCCTGGAGTGTCCTGTGATAGCGGACGAGGCAAATAAGCTAGGAGAGATTGCATATGGATCATGAGTTCTCTATTTTCTACAATAAGCTTCTGATGCTCCTCATCTCTTCTTGCTTCATCAGTGGCCCTCATCGCTTCATCAGCGGCCCTCCTCTCCTCTTCAACAGTCATCCATTCCGCCATTTCTCCTCGCTTTGATTGAACTTGAGTGCGTATGTCTTAATTTTCTTCTAATATTTTATGCATCTCACTAAACTAAGATGAACGGTAATTGGAACGGCCTCTCGGCATCCTCAAGTGATCATCAAATGCAACTTTGGCCTGAGAGTCAAGGTCGTAGATGGTGGAGTTCTTTGTCCGTCCACCGACAACATCATAATATATGTCATTAAGTGCGTCGGTAGATAGAGATTGTGACCCTCATCCCTCTACTGCAGGCTGAGATGTCTGAGCAACTCTCTCAGAGATTTTCGCCTGTATTGTAAAATATAACATGATTAAAAAGTGATTCAATGAAAAGTACTAAAGGAAAGCAAAATAAAAACTAAGTAATGTTCTTACATGGATGGACGTAGAACGAGAATCAACGAATGTGTCATCTTTTTCTTGTGGGTCTTCACAAAGACTTCCATATTGGTGGGTGGTCAAGCTAGCTCTTGTTCCTGTATACAAATATATATTAGATAAATATTATACAAGTATGGTAATTAATGAAAATTGTACTTTGTGTCAACATTAAATTAAACTCACCAAATCAAGAGCATGGTCTACCATAGATTTGGAACTAGACGTATGTCGAGCAGTTCTGGTACTCGGGCCACCTAGCTCGGAGTTTCTATTAGCTCGAGCCTTATCGACATTTACTTTCCACCTTTGTTCAACCCAAGTGGTCGTCCATGCACTTCATATCTCCTCAGAAACATACGTCGATTTTATGCCCTTTTGTTTGACATAATAGAGATAGTCTTTGTAAAGCTTGCCACAATAAATATTCCATGTCGCTTTAAAAATTTCCTCCTGACCCTCCTCCCATGTATATCTTTTCTATAATTATAAATTAGAAAGTTTAGTATATTAATGAGTAAATATAATATAAAAACCAAATATATATTGATTTTACTTACTATAAATTCATTATAATAAAATGCCTTCATTTCGTGATCTACATGCCTCCATGTTGTAGATCTACATGCTCATTCTTTGAATTTGCTTGTGATATAATTGGAAATCTTATGACCATCTGGAGTAAAACTGCATAACAAATAATAAACATATTAATAAGCTATTAAAAATAATATATGAACATTAATTATTATTAATAACAAATACTTACACATCTCCAACAACTCGTAAAACACGATGGCCACAGAGAATTATTGTCTGCTGCTCTGCCATAGAAATGTCTGCAAAATAATATATAACAACACATCATAATAAAGGTGAGTAACAGGATAACAAAAATACAAAACAATATTAAAGCATAACTTACTAGATAAACAATAATGATACTATTTATACATCATTAGTATCTATGTCCTCCTCATTAGACTCTGATAGTTCAACAAGATTCTCACTGTTGAACATCTCTTCGTCATCTATATCTTCATAAGTCACATTAATATCTATAAGTAAATCAGACGTGGATGAGAGTTGTGAATCAACTGAATGTCTCTCTACTTCGTCATTTTGAAATGCATCACGATTTTGAGCAGTGATGGTGTTGGGCATTTTATAGTCGAGCGAGACTCCATTCGACAAACAGACAACCATTCACTAGATCTTCTTTTTTTCGTAGGGTATTCAAGATAAAAAAAACCTGACCCGCTTGTACCCAAAAAAAATGTTCAAATTTGTTAAACCTTCTATTTTTATTAACCTCCACTAATTTATAGTTTGGATGTATTCTTGTACCTGTTCTTAGGGTCGGATCATACCATGAACATTTGAACAACACACACCGTTTTATAGGTAATACAGGATATTTAATCTCTATGATTTCTTCAAGTCTACCATAGTAATCAAACTCTGTGTTATTGTTATCGATATATCTATTAACACAAACTCAAGATTTATATGTTAATCTTCATGAATTTCGTTGTGCCACATGGAATCTGAGCCTATTAACATAGTATCTAGGGTGGACCTTTATTTTACGGAGTGGTCCTGATGCAAGATTCATTATTCTATCATCTTGCACATTTGATATTTTGCGATCTTTCACCTACATAAATTATAACATAAATTAAGACCGAACTGAATAGATATAAATATATAAATTTTCTGACAATATTGCAACTTACATATATTTCAAACCATAATGTAAATTCGGCCTCTAACTTTTCAGCGACCTCACTTGCACCCAGTGATGAATTTTGTATATATAATTGTTATTCGTATAAGCTGTGAAATGGATATTTTAAGACAATTGAAATATCAAGCAAACAATTAAAATAGGATAACTGGATCATTAGAGAAGTCAACTTACATTATGTATGGTTTGACCTCATCACAGTTTAAGAGTATGTATGTTCTTGCAGCATCATATTCTATTCAGTTAACCATCTAGAAATAGATGCACCTATTGGCTTACCGGGAAAGTTGAAAATAGAAAATATTGATGGGTCATTCAGTTGAGTATCATCAAAATTTCTAAGATAATTACGATGTCTGATTTTCACATTGTCAACAAAATAATAGGAGCAGAAAGAAGATACTTCTTCAACCAAATAGGCATTACATATTGACCCCTCAACTCTTGTTTTGTTACGAACATTATTCTTTAATTTTCTCAAAAATCATTCGAATAGATACATCCATCTGTACTGCACTGGATTAGCTATTTCTTCCTCATATGGTAAATGTACTGGTAAATGTTTCATTGAATCAAAAAAAACTTGGTGGAAATATACGCTCCAGCTTGCATAGTATGAGAGGAATATCTATTTTTAGCCGAAGCATATCATCTATCATAATACTGTTGGTGCCGGAAGCACCAAAGTCAAACCTTTGTTTTGATAATGGCAAAGGGTTCAGAAGTTAAGATTTGGTTGTGATCTAACAAGCTGATTAAGTGTGCAGGAAAGTCCTAGGTACACTAAGCACTAAGTCCTGGTTCATTTGAATTGGGCACTAAGTCCTGGCTGCGGGCTGGGCAACTAAGTCCTGACCTAAAGTTGAGCAATAAGACCTGGTGAGTGAAGCTGGGCACTAAGACCTGGTTGAGGACTGGGCACCGAAGACCTGGTGAGTGAAGCTGGGCACGAAGACCTGATCGCGGATTGGGCACGAAGACCTGGTGAGTGAAGCTGGGCAAAAGTCCAACAGGAGGAGCCGGTTGGCAAAAAGGTAAATTCTCCCGAGAGGAGTAGGTGAGGACGCGTTCCCCATAGAGGGAACATTAGGCGTCGGTTCGACCTAGGGTTCCATTTGGGAAACCCAAAGTCAGAACCAAGACAGCTTAGGCTGTAAATAATGTCTAACATATTTGCTTCTTGTGTTTTGGAACTAACCCTGGTTGCAGGAAATGAACGGACAGTGTTTCTGCAGCTCAGGCGCCTCATTGGAAGGAGGCGCCTCACTGGGCTAGGCGCCTGTAAGGTTACAGGCGCCCCAGTGCAAGGCCAAACCGAGCCCATCGAAGCAAACTGCCACGAAAGTCTTTGGACCAAGTCATACTAGGCGCTTGTGTCCATACAGGCGCCCTAGACAGCTCAGGCGCCCCAATGAAGGGGATAAGCGCTGACCGAGCCTGCGGATTGGAGTTCGCGCAGGAGAGGCAACGTGTAGGCGCCCCCTTCAACACAGGCGCCTAGGAGTCGACTATAAAAGGGGGTTCACCCCCAAGGCTTGAGTATAACTCGCTCATTACGCTCTCAACGCTTTCGTTCAAGCGCTATGCTCCGACAAGCTCCGTACTCACGATTCAAGCGCTGACGACAACCCGCTGCTCCGAACTTCCATCCACTCCGGTTGTCGGTAAAATTTAATTTAGTAAAGTGTTGTAATCTCTTTCTCAATTCTATATTCTGTACTTCAAACTTGTAAACACTCTTTCGAATATAGAATTGTCCATCATAAACGGTCAAGGACCGTGAGCCTTGGAGTAGGAGCCGACTGCGGCTCCGAACCAAGTCAAAAGAAAAATTGTTAGCGATTGCATTTGTGTTTTCCGCTGCGTATTTCTCTTAACTTGTCTGAAAATTTTAGATCGATATTCACGCCCCTCTATCGATTTACTCTGATCCAACAAATACATCTTGTCGTCAAATCTTCAAAAAATATACTCAATTTTGTAAGTGCTTGCCAAACATTTTGTGAAAGTAAGTCGTGGAAAACTACCGGAATAAGTCTTTGTATAAACACATGACAATCATGACTCTTCATTCCAAACATTTTCAACTTATTCATATCCACACATCGAGCCATATTTGAGGCATATCCATCAGGGAATTTTATTTCTCTTAACCAATTACATAAAATTTCCTTACCATCTTTGTCCAATATATAACAAGTCTTTGGAAATCTATTGGTTGTTTGATTCATATGCAACTCTCGTTTGTTAACTAGTTCTTTTAATTTCTCATGTGATTTTGTTGTGTCTTTAGTTTTTCAAAGCGCATTCATGACAATGTTAAAGGTATTATCAAAGAAATTTTTCTCAACATATTGACATCTAAGTTATATTAAATGGGAAGATACTTCCAATATGGCAACTCTCAAAAAATACTCCTCCTCTTCTATCCACACTTGCACATCCTGACAATGTATTTATTTATCTCATCAGAACCAGGTTGAGATACTGGTAGAAAGCCATAACTGTTTATTAGTGTTAGGATCGTTCCGTACGCTAGAGGGGGGGGGGTGAATAGCGATTTTCCGAACCCCCTTGTTCCTGCGTTGTTAGTAGCACAGCGGAATATAAAAAAACAAACAAAAACAACGCTAACAACCCGATTTAGTTGGTATCCACCCCGGTCGGGTGACTAATCCAACAATCCTTCGGCGGATCAAACCCCGGATAACCTCCGGCTATCACGTGTCGCTCCTTGTGGGTGGAGAAACCTCACCACAACACCAAACAAAGCTCTGGACACGAAGACTACTAACTTGCCCTTAACCAAGACAAGTTTCATCAAGAAACTCAGCCACCTCGAAGTCCTCTTTAAATAGGACTCGGGGCTGATTTCTCGCTACCAGTCGACTGCCCCCAGGGCAGTCGACTGGTGCCAGCCAAATTCGACCGTTGACACTCCCAACGTTCGAATTTGCCAGCTCACCAGCCACCTACCAATCGACTGCCCCCAGGGCAGTCGACTGGTCCCTAGCTGAATCCCTTCCCGAGTACATTCACACAGCACTCGACCCTCACGACTCGACTGACTCCTCTTCCGCAGCCTCGACTGTTGCTTTCGCGCCCTCTTCATCTTCGGCCCTCGTCCCTCGGATGCACACGCAAGCCTCCAGCTTGCCTCTATGCCACCCTTCACGTACGCCTCGAAGTTCGCGCCCATCAGCTCATCGTCCCTGCACTCCATGGTCCCTCAGATGGGCACGCCAGCCTCCAACTGGCCTCCATGCCATCCTTCACTGTACTGAGGCCGTCCAGTCAGGTCAATATGCGTAACCTGTACAACCTGCACACTCAACATACACATATCAAATACAAGGGTAAACCTAACTTAAACCCTTTGCCCAAACATCAAAACCCATGGTCACTCCGGACCATCTTAGGGCCGATTGCTCCAACAATTAGTTCAATAATCTCTTCATCTGAAGCATAATTTGGAGAAAATTTTCTGATTACAACATTCTTTAAGAAAATTTATTTTCTTCGCTTGAAAGGGTGGTCGATAGGTAAAAATTTTCGATGATTATCAAACTAAGATACCTTCTCACTATAAGATAATGAACATGCATCAGAATCTGTCATGTAGTGTGGGCATGCTAATTTACTTACTGTGCTCCATCCAGATAACATTGTGTATACTAGAAAATTACTAATTGTCCATAATAATGTAGCTTGCAAACGAAAATTTATTTTACTTGCAACATCATAAGTCATTGACCCCGCATTCCATAATTTATTCAACTCAGCAATTAAAGGTTGAAGGAAAACATCTATCTTATCTTTAGGATTGGTTATACCAGAAATCAGTACATTAAGGAACATAAATTAGTCTTTCATGCACATCCATGGAGATAAATTATAAGGTGTCAATATTACTGGCCAAGATGAATATTACTGTCCTGACTGACCAAATGACTGAAAATCATCTATAGAAAATCCCAATCTAACATTTTGAGGTTTCATTGCAAATAAAAGATATACAGTATCAAGATGTTTTCATGCAGGGGAATCACAGGGATGACACATAATACCCGCTTCGTACTCATGCTTATAATGTCACACCATGTAGCTTGCTGTAGCGGCAGATGCATATAAGCGTTGAAGTCTAGCAGTTAACAAAAAATAATATATAACTTTCCATGCAATATTTTTCTTCTTCTTCCCTGATATACGAGTACGATGCTTATAACGTGGGTGACTACAGATTTTGCATTCACTCCTTTCATTGTCTTCATTCCAATAATCATGTAATTATTTATACAACAATCAATCTTTTCTACAATCAAACCTAAACCTCTAACCAATTTCTTTATATTGTAGAAGCTATCAGTCATTATATTATCAGCAAAGAATAACTCTGACATTAATTGACATATTTCATCATAACATCTTTCTGAAAAATGATGTTTTGCTTTCATATTTAACAACCTTGTAGTAGCTGATAACTGAAAATGACCAGAAGGAATGCTTTCCCATAATTCTCTTCACTAGACTTTAACTTTTCATATAATTGCTAATATTCAAGTGCAGGTATTTCATCTATGTTGGAATAATCAATTACATTCATCACATCTTAAACCATTGATTGCATTGCAATATCATTTGTTGATGATTCAAGGGACACAACAAAAGTATTAGTAGATGAACCAACAGAAGGGCCAATTAATTCACATACATAAAGTTCTCCATGACAGTAACAGTTATAGTAGTTTGGCACAAAACCATTTTTACATATATGTACTCTCACCGTATCCTCATCACGGTAGTTTATATTTTTATATTTTCTATGATTACACGGATACTTTAACTTATTACCATCCATACATTCTGGATGACTCTTAGCAAAGTTCATAAATTGTTTAATATCAGTAATAAAATCATCTCTGATAAATCAATTTTTTAATCGATTGTATATCCAAACTTTGTTCATATACATTGTTGCCTAATCAGAACAAAATTAAAATATTAATAAATTTTTATAAATTGAATAAATATAGTAGTAAAAGTTAATTAAAGCTTTGTTCATATACATGTTAGTGATATGAGAGAAGTGTCCTAAGGCAATCGCCTTATGGTGTAAACATTTATATTAATAAATGATAATTCACTATTTGAGTATACATGTTTTGTGTATTTGATTGGGATCTTAAACTCATCTACTGAATGTCCGCAATACAACTCACAGCATAAGAGAATTTGTGATGGGATCACAACTAGTGATTATCTCTAATGTGCAATTGTGAAGTATTGAAATTATCCCTAGTCGATGAATTGATAAAAACGGACACTATCAATTCTGTTGAGACTAGCATGTGTTATTCTCTAATTAGCTGATTTTCACTGGCTGGTGACATTGGGATATCCAGAGATAAACATGGATGTTAGTTAAGGGAACTAGTTCATTGGAGTGACTAGCTGTAAGACTTCATATGGGAATCTACATGTAGATATGTCAATGAAGTTCTTACTGCGGCTTAAGTGCGATGTTCCTTCGACTTGCGGTGTTCAAGTCATCTTGGTCATGGAGACTTATACTTTAACATCTTAAGCAAGCATCTCCAAGGAGGTGTGGACCCAGGATGATTGGGTATAAGCCGAGGTGCCCGAAGATGTTTGAACAGCCTACAAAGGATTCACCACTCCTTGCGAGGAGTTGTATACCCAGGCCTATCGTCGGATTGTTACTCAAAACCTCTGGCCAGAGTATATCATGTTTAGAGTGCGAGTCTCTTAAATACATGAGAGTAATTAGAAATCCAAAGGACGAGAAAGACACTACTTGGGCTAGGTGTGACGTAGTCAGCCTAGTGGGGACTGACACCATAGACCGTGTCCTGAACCAAGTGGGTATAAGGTGGTGAAGGGAATGGGGCACGATTCATTAGAGCTGCTGAAGGGTTTCAGAATAATTTCTTCTAAGGTCAAACCGTTGATCTTTCGATTAATTGGGGATCATGATGTACTACTAGGTGCCACTCATGATCGTTCTATAATTGGTTGATTATAGACGGCCAACATAAATCGAAAGCTTATTTAGTCACACGCACTACGAGTAATCCGAGGGATTTAAAACGAGTTGAAAATTGGATTTTCCGATCAAGAGAAATAAGTCGAATATGAGTTAATCAGAGGCGCAATGGAAGCTAAAATTGGCTATGTCTTTTGAAGGCTTATTGGGCGAATTAAATGAGTTTAATTCGCGATTGGTGGGGCTTGATTGGCCGGCCAAGGAGGGTGCCAAACCCCCTTGGTTTGGCCGGCCACATTAAAAGGAGAAACCAATTAATTTTGGTTTAATTAATAAAATAAATCTAGCACGATTTATTTTATAAATTATGGATAAATAAATTTGTATAAAGAAATTTATATATAAATAAATTTATAGAAATTTATTCTTTTATGGAAGTTAAAATAATCCATGAATTGGTTTATTTTAATTTTATAAAATCAATTATGAATTGATTTTTCCATAATAAGAAAGTTTATAAATTTCTTATAAAATTTATTCCATAATTTAAAGAGAAGAAGAATTTGTTTTATTATAAATTAGTTATAATAAGACTAGGCTTAACGGAATAAGTCATAAGAAATTTTATGAGATAAAAATTCTTATGATAACTAATTCCATTAATTCCGTTAAAGAGGAGACTTAGCGAGGGAGATGCTACTATATAAAGGAACCAAAGGCAAGCCCTTAATTCCAATTTGAATTGTGGATTGATATAGAATTTCCTCTCTCCCTCTCTCTTATTCTCTTCTCCCTCTCCTTTCCCTTAGGGCTGGCGCCCTTCTTGGAGAATTAGGGCCGGCTCCCACCTTCCTTGCTAGGGCCGGCGCACCCTATCAACACCAAGCAAGGTTGCCGTGAGCTTCAAGAAGAAGGAGAAACGAAACAAGAAGAAGAAGAAGCGGATAGCGACTCCTCTCTTCCCGGAATTCGATTCCGTTTTCTTGGTGGTTAGTTTCCCTTTCCTCTCTTGATATTTCTTGTTGTGCCTATAGAGAATCTAGTAGTTCTCGTCGGCGCAAAACTCGTGACTTTGCGAAGTCATCCCGAAGAGAACTCGGCGTGGACGCGAATAGAGGCGGAGCTTCCAAGGGACGCTACGGTTGGATCTCGTCCCTTACTTCGAGTTACGAGAGGTATAATGTAAATTAGTTTACTTTTCCGCAAAGTTTTATTTTATGATTATGTCAACACACTATAAGGTTGCATGCTAGATACGAAGTTAAAATAATTTAGGAAATTATTTTATGCAAATTCTTCCGCTGCACGTAAAAATTTAAAATTTTACGAACTCGTATCCTTGTCAACATGCACCCGGTCCCAACAATACATTATTACCTAATCAGAATAAAATTAAAATATTAATAAATTTTTATAAATTGAATAAATATAGTAGTAAAAGTTAATTAAATATTATAAATGATTAAATCTAGTGAAAATATCATGAGTTTAATTATTAAAATTATTCTAACTAAAACAAGTATCATGGTGTTAGTAAGATATACCTAAATTATTAATTAAAAATGTTAGCTCTTATAATAAGTTCTAAAATAGTATGCTAAATTAACAAAATAATTAAATCATATAATAACTAAAGGTACCTCATTAATAAACACTAAAATAACATGTAATTGCTAATTTAACAAAATTCTAACATTAAAAAAATATAAGAATGAATTATGCCTGAAGATTAGATGCAAGTCGGAAAAGAGCAGCAGAAGCAATAACCTAAAAATAAATAAATTATAGTTAAAATTAATTACAATAAAATTAAACAAATTTATATAGGTCGGAAGCGCACCGGCAGCTATCGACGGCGACCCGCAAGGGACAACGACAGCCTGTAAGGACCAATAGCTGCCGCCGGCCACCCGCAAGGGCTAGCAATTGCCAGCAGCGGCCCGCGACCGCCAAGACTTGGCTGGCCTCGCCCCGGTAGTGGCCAGAAGACCAAATCTGGCCAGGCGCGGCTAGATTTTGCCAGCGAAGTCCGTCCGAGGCCATCATACAACCGCAGGTGACGAATCTGCCGGCCGACAGAAGATAGGAGAGAGGGAAAACAAACAAAAAATATACCGGAGAACGAGCGCAGAGCGAGCGAGGGAGGAGGCGACGGAGCGCGCGGAGGAGTTCGAGTGAGCGGGCGAGCAAATTGCGCGAGGAGGAGGGAGGGGGCATGTGCCCTAATTTTATTACAAATTTCCGATGAAATTAATTTTTCGTCGGAAATTATCGACGGAATTAAATTTTTGTCAGTAATTTCCGACGGAAAATTAATTCCGTCGGCATTAATCCTTCGCCACGTGGCTAAATAAAAAGTTTCCGACGAAATGGGAATTCCGTCAAGAATTTCCAACGGAATATAAATTTCATCAGAAATTCCGTCCGTATTTCATATTTTTGGTGTAGTGCCAACTTGACTAGCTAGACCCATCTGAAAACTTGAATAATCCTAGTAAAAATAATTTATTTCAACTATTTTTTTACAATTATTTATTTATTATTATTATTATACTAATATTAATATATATATATATATCTTAATTTTTAAAATAAAATTTAATTTCACTTTAAAAAATTCATTAAATTTTAAATTCGAGTTAATCACATCAATCCATTCCAAAATCTTTAATCTAAAAACCCTCCGACCAAAATTTAACTCGAATAAAAAATTTCTACTCCAAATTTAATAGTTTTCGAATTGATACATATTTGAAGCGAAACATCTGGTTCATTTTTAATGCTCCCAAAGAAAAATAATGAATACAGTGAGGATAAGGAGTATCCTTAATCCTTGATGAAACTCATTCTCCCAGCATCATTACGGTGTGCGGACCCAGATGGTCCCCACGAGGGCATTCTGCGGTCCCCACTCGATGATACGCAGCAGCGCTGCTGCAGGCGGTCTCCATGGCCATATCACCTCGACAGTCCACCGGGTCACGGCCAGTACAGTAACCCTGAAATGCCGCCAAGTCCAGCTGAATGGCCCCCCCCCTCCTTTTCGTTGACGTCATCGCCTGCTCGGGGCTCCATGGTGACCTGGCATTTGCTGAGCTGGATATATAGACCCACACAATTTACAAGTAAATATGATGGCAAATTGTTAGTTAAGAGGTGGATGAAGGTGTGAATGTTCATTATGAAAGGAACAACCGTAGGAATAATTAATTAAATAGTACTTAATTTAGAGATTGGATCATAACAGATTTAGGCTAATAAGATTTTTATTCTAAAATTCAGTCATCTCTCTTGGATTATAATATTTAAATAAAAAATATTAAATACTTACGGGATATATTTAATCTTTAAGATTTTAGGATTTAATAGTTGGGTTATAGTGAGTTTAAGCCCAATAAAACTTTTTTTTCTAGGGTTCAGTCTTTCCTCTTGGATTATGATATTTAAAATAAAAAAAATTATATGTTCACGGAGTATATTATATATATTTAGGATTTATATGAAAAAATATTGGTTTAAAAATATTAATTTAAAAATAAATTTAGGCGTCACTCATACGCTCACGGAGTATATTATATATATTTAGGATTTATATGATCACGGAGTATATTATATATATTTAGGATTTATATGAGAAAATATTGATTTAAAAACAAATTTAGGCACCTCCCATATGAGAGGCCCTCAATTTTTTTTAAAAAAATACTCGAGTTGAATTACACACAGGCGCACTACGAGGAATCCTATATATATATATATATATATATATATATAGTAGTTATTTATTTACTTAAATCGGGTTAAGCTGATTAGATTTTATTTTTAAAATTTATGAATTAAGTCATAAGATTCAAGTTTTAAAAAAATTAGCATTAAAAAATTAAGTGCTCATGGAGTATATATTTAGAGTGTCTAATAGCTAGCTTTTTATTTTTTTAATTTTTTTAGCTCCGTGATTAAGTCAATAAATTTTACCTCTAGGATTTAGGAATTGAATTACAGTGTTTAAACTATAAAAAAAAATTAACACTGAAAAATTTTATATGCTCGAACAGGCACACAGCACCGTCGACAACATATCAATCATAAGGTCGCGTGAAGGAAGAGGGTGATATTTTTTTTTAATTTTTTTGCCCTATCACCGTGCCACGTAGGATGTTGGTCACTGTTCCGGAAAGAGTCGATGACGATGGCCAGACACTGGAGTTCTGCCCCCTGTGGAAGTTGCTGTGGCAGGGAGGAACTTTAGGTCCTGCAAGGCTAACACGAGTATAAGGGGACACGCCGGCAAGGGTCCGGCGGAGTCCACTCCGACGCTCAAGTCAGTGTCTGTCCGAAAAGTAAAGGCAGCGAGAAGTAAAGAATGTATGTAGAGTTAAGAGAGCGTAACCCCTTTATCGGAGGGGTTAGACTACCTTTTATACTGACGACGACAGACTAGACGTGCCCCCTCGATCAGTGTCACGTCTCTGATACTTAAGCACACCCCCCTCTTTTTGCAATGACTGGATATCCTTTGAAACGGTCTGCGCCATTATCACGCGTCCACCCGTTGTGACGTTTAAGGGTCGTGCGGACCTTTTCTAATGGGGAGGATTATCCGTACTGAGAGGGGGGGGGTCAGTGCCCGAGGTCGGTCATTGCGGGGACTCCATCTCCCGAAGTGAGCTCGGGGTCTTCGGGCACGATAACTCCCGAGGTGCTCTCGGGACCTAACCTCCCGGGGTGCTCCCGGGAGGGGTATTCGGGCTGACCTTCCCGAGCGCATCTCCTGAGGAGGGGGTCGGGGCCCGAGAAGGAAGGTCGCTTCAATCTGTCCTGTCGCGCCCCATGGCTTCTTCATCCCTCGTGTCGGGCACGGACTATTCAACCCTATCACAAGTCCCTCCCTTCAAGTCTGTTCAAAGGAAGTGTGGCTGACTGATCGGACTAGTACAGAGATGAAGCCGCGAGCCTTCGCCTTCCTTATTACTCTTGTAATTATAAAGGGCCTTTGGATTATAATCCTTATTTTGAGTTTCGAGAAATCCCCCTTAATGGTCTCATCCTATTCTCTTCGTCCTTTACCGCTTCGTTGGCAGCCCATGGGGCCCTAAGATATATCCAGTGAGTCTCGGGACTCTGGCTGATCTTTTGAACATGTCCCGTATCTTTGCGAACTTCGCGACAGCTAGGTTGACACAATTGCTCAGCGTATACACCAAGGCCACGTGGCTCTTCCCTTGTTTTGCGGCGGTCTCTTCTTGATACGTGCTACGAGCTATACGAAGCGACGGTGGTAAGGGATATCTATTCCCCGAGACAACCCGTTAATGCCATCGACGTTTCGTTCTCCCATTGCTCCGAGGGGTGTGTCGTAGCCCTATAAATGCGAGTGCAACGGTCCTCTGCGACCTCCTCACCCTATCTGCCATCTGGAGTTCTCCTTGCTTAGCTATCCCTTTCGCCGCCGCGTTCTTTAAACGAGAGTAAGTCTCCCTTTATCATGTTGCTCCCTTATTCTATCCTCCTAGGTCTGATGGAGAAGAAAAAGAAGTTTACAGGTGATGTAGAGTGCTCCCTGTAAGAGTTGGGATTTCGTTCCGAGTGGTACGAGACTATCTTTTCCAAAGTGAGGTCGGAATCTCTTCACGCTGCCTGCCAAAAATATGGTATCCCAGTAGATTGGGAGGTAAGGGTCCCTTCCTCAGGTCAATCGCCGGTAACCACCTGTGAGGGTTTTTACACCTTCTTTTTAGGACAACTAGACTAGGGCTTCGCTTCCCTATTCCTCCCTACTTCATGAATGTTGCCCAGTACTTCCATATCCCACTCCAACAACTGGCTCCCAACGCCTTTGCCCAAATGGGCGGGGTCCTCGTCCTCTTCAAGCTTTTCGACATTCCTCTGACCCCCCGATTCTTTCATTTCTTCCTCGTCCCAGTTGGGTCTCGAGGGGCATTTAGCTTTACCGCCCTAACTAGCCACTGATTTTTGGGGGGCCTCCCTTCCTCGCACAAAGGATGGAAGGATCGATTTTTCTATATTCGCCTTCCCGAGCATCCCTTCAGCCACATTCACTGGACGGAGAACCTGCCTCCTGTCTCGGACCTTGGTGACTTTCAACAGGATGTGGGATATCAGAGAGCCAAGGGTATCCTGACTGGGATGGAATTCCATGGACTTCAGTTGGTGCAGTGCGAGGAGCTCCTCTATCGGGCTGAAATTAGTCTGAAGATTACACCCCTCAACTCCAACCTTCGTAAGTTGTTTTCGTACTTGGTGCAATTCCTGATTAATGCTGACTGATGTTCTCTTGTTTTTTATTCTACAGGCAACATTATGTTTTCCCTCATGATGAACAAATTCCTGAAGTGGGACCAGGCTAACGAGCAGACGTTGGTTCCAGGCTCGGTATCTTCGACCCCCGCAGGAATCCCCCCCCCCCCCACCCCCAAGGGTGACGAGGTGGTGGGAGATGTTGGTGTCGGAAGCATCAAAGTCAAACCTTTGTTTTGATAATGGCAAAGGGTTCAGAAGTTAAGATTTGTTGTGATCTAACAATGTTGATCAAGTGTGCAGGAAAAGTCCTAGGTACACTAGGCACTAAGTCTTGGTTCTATGAATTGGGCACTAAGTCCTGGCCGCGGGCTGGACAACTTAGTCCTGACGTAAGGTTGAGCACGAAGACTTGGTAAGTGAAGCTAGGCACTAAGACCTAGTCGAGGACTGGACATCGAAGACCTGGTAAGTGAAGCTGGGCATGAAGACTTGATCACGGATTGAGAACGAAGACCTGGTGAGTAAAGCTGGGCAAAAGTCCAACTGGAGGAGACGGTTGGCAAAAAGGTAAATTCTCCCTAGAGGAGTAGGTGAGGACATGTTTCCCGTAGAAGGAAACATTAGGCGTCGGTTCGACCTAGGGCTCCATTTGAGAAGCCCAAAGTTAGAACCAAGACAGCTTAGGCTGTAAATCATGGTTAATATATCATTTGTATATGCTTTGTGTGTTTTGGAGCTAACCCTGGTTGCAGGAACGAAGGGATGAAGTTTCTGCATTCAGGCGCCTCAATGGAGTGAGGCGCCTCACTGGGCTAGGCGCCTGTATTGACACAGGCACCCCAGTGCAAGGCCAATCCAGTCATTCGAAGCTAACTGCCTATGGACCAAGTCAAGTGAGGCGCCTGTGTTGACACAGGCGCCCCAATCAACTCAGGCGCCTCAATGGGAAGGGATAGGCACTGACCAAGTCTGCGGATTGGAGTTCTCGCAGGACAAACCATGTGTCAGGCACCCCCTTCGATACAGGCGCCCCACTGACTACTATAAAAAGGGGTTCACCCCCAAGGCTTCTACATGAATTGCTTTCAACTCTTACGCTCAAGCGCTTCGCTCCAACAAGTTCCGTACTCGTGATTCAAGCGCTGATGATGACCCGCTGCTCTGGAAACTTCCAACTTCTCCGGTCGTCGGTAAAAGCTAATTTTGTTAAGTGTTATAATTGTTTTTCAATTCTATATTTGTACTCTCGACTTGTAATCTTTTACGAAAATATAGAATTGCCCATCGTAAATGGTCAAGGACCGTGGGCCTTGGAGTAGGAGCCGACCGCGACTTCGAACCAAGTAAAAACAAATCGTGTTAGCGATTGGTTTTTATTTTCCGCTGCGTAATTACTCTCTTTGTCCGAAAAAGTTTACGATCGATATTCACCCCCTCTCTATCGATTCAATACGATCCCACAGGAGAGTCGTCTGTAGGCCCAGCAGTGCCCTAGGCCCCCACGGACATCGGAGCCTCAGAGTTGCCCCCGGTCCTGAAAGGGGGGTCAACTGCTCCTATTACCGAGACTTCAAAGGGGAAAGTGGTACCTCCTCCGTCGGTCGTACCCTCAGAGATCCATGCGCTTGAAAAGAAGCGTCGGGAGCATTGATCCCAAAGGGATTGACCCCTGAAGCGGTTGAAGAAAGGTTTATCTCCAGCGTCTTCGTGCTCAGCTACCCCCGAGGACGCGACTTCACGATCCCCGGGCATTTGGGAAGAGTCTTCTTCTCCTATCGTTGAGACCCCCATTTCTGCCAACGATGCCCCAACTCTCTCGGTCGACCCTCCGACTGTTCCCCGAGGCAAAGAGGTGTCCACACATCCACATCGCTCTCATCGGAAGGCTCCCAAGGCGAAGAAAAAGGCGGTCGGCAGTTCTCAATCCATCAAAATAAAGGGGGCTGCTTCTGAGTCACTGCCAAGCGCTTCAAGTACAGAAGAAGATGTCCCCGACCCCAGAGACGCTCCCAGTCAGTCAGGACCCCCTACCGAGGGAACTCTTCCTTTTCCCATCTTACCATGGCGGGTAGCTGGGTCAGCTCGCTACCTGGGCATGCTACACCAATCCCTACTGACGGTAAACATTTGTGGCGCACTTTTCATTTTACTTCAAAGTCCTTCTACTGACTGTCTGTATCTGCCCTATAGGTGGCCTCTAAATGCGCAGCCACCAGCCGCTTGTTGTGCTCCAAAGGGGTTGCTGAAGACCTTCTCCGGAAGGTGGCAGATGCCAAGGCGGAAACCGACCGGGCTCGTGAGGCGGGACTCATGCAGTTGGAGGTCAGTCAGACTCTTCGCGAGAAAAGTGAGCATTATTTGGCCGCCTTAATAGCGGTCGAGGATGTCCTGCACGGATACAAACTCCGAGAACGCCTTGAATCCGAGAAGAACCAGGTGCTTGAAGGGGAGCTGCAGAAGCTATCACAGGAGCAGGATCAACTCCAGGCCTAAACGGGAGAGTTGACCGGTCAAGTTAACCTCCTGGAATCCGCGAAGAAAGTCTTGGAAGACCGGGATGCGGACCGAGAGTACCTGATGGCTCTGGGAGATCACGACTTGGAGCTGTCGAACTCTTATACAGCCGATCCTCAAGATCAAGTGACCCAGGCCAAAGCACAAATTGCTGCTGCTACTCATAAACTACAGGAGGTTCAAGAGACTCAGGCTTACCTATTCCAGGAGGTAGCGACACTGAAAGCTGCCAAGGAGGAGGCCAAGGCCAAGATACAGCAGCAGTAGGGCGATCATGCAATTCAACTATCACTACAAGAAAAAAGTTAAACAATAACGCTTTTTCCGCGTTGTCGTTAATGCTTAAAAAGCGATGTTGATGAAGCTGTTGTAGAAAGTATATCTACGACAACGCTTTTTCCGCGTTGTGGTTTGGAGCAAAGACAACGCTTTTTTCGCGTTGTCTATTGGTTTTTAAAAAGCGTTGTGGTTTGGCACAAAGACAACGCAAAAATCGTGTTGTGTATTGTTACTTAAAAAACGTTGTCTTTTTAATAGGCAGTGTTTTTCACAATTTATAATATTCACAATTTATAAACATTTTTATTCACAATTGATAATATTCACAATTTACAATATTCACAATTTACAAGCATTTTTATTCACAATTGATAATATTCACAATTTACACTGATAATAGTTTACAAAATTCACTTATAATACAGTGCATTATTTACAAAAGTGTTTGTATTCCATATTAAATACAAAAATATCTCAATTCACAAGTTCTATAAAACTTCATCAAAAGTCTCCAAGCACTCCCCTCATCATTGCATTTATCTGGAACAAAACTAGAAACTTCATTGAGCATGCCATTTCTCTCAACATTTCACTTATGGGTGGGGATGCTGCTGCATATCCTTCGGTGTTTCATCCACTAAATATTTCTTATTGTCATCCTTGGCGCAATCTGCAATTGCAAACAAAAGGATAGAAAAGATAGGAAGCATATTCTCTGCAATTGCAAACAAAAGGATAGAAAAGATAGGAAGCATATTCTATCAAATATAATATTTAGTTCCTGGTACTGACCAGTTGCATCAGCAGCCAGCTTCCCATCTAATATAAGTCTAGGAGTAGTGCTCTCAATTTTAGTTTGTTCATTTGTATGGCAGAATATTGACCCCTTTTGATATCAACAGAAACATTAAAATGATATGTCACTGTCCCATACTGAAAACTGAAGTAAAATTTTAGTATTGAGTGAAAAAAACTGACCCCTTTTGGCTTGGTGTGCTCTTCATGACTTGGATCGACAAAATTAGAAATTCCCTGAAGAAGAAAAAAAATCATTCTGCTAAGAATTGCAAAGAACCCTAAAATTTCTCTCAACAAAGGAGAGTTTCTCTCTCAAGTGAGAATTCTTAGAATTCTATGGACCTGCTGTGATGGAAGAATAGAATTTTGTCCCTCATATTTGCATCAACAACATAAATATTAAGATGGATATTTTTCAGTTTAGTATCTAGCTAAAAACGAGGTTAATTATAATTCATAGATTCGTTAACATTTATGCTGCACTTGGAGTTATTTATAATTATACAATGGACCATGGTGAGTTCTTCCGGCCATTTTATCCATTTTTCAAATAAATAAATTCATACACGTGATTGGTCAAGTTGATCACAAATGTATCACAGCCTAAAATGAAATATTATTTTTGCTAAACATAATACCTTCATGATCTCATTTGTATTTAGCGAACAGGCTCCACTGAGCAATTCCCTGAGAACAAAAGTAAATAATAAAGAATTACTTCTTATAAAGATAGGCATTGTGTTAACAGAAGATACCTTTCCTTTACACCAAACGAAATTCATTTTCTTTCTCAATTGAACCAAATGAGGAAGCACTTGTCATCTTTGGGGAACTTCCTAGCTTTTCTTGCATGTCAATAAAAGTTTAACATGTTATATTAGCTATTGTCCTGACTATAGAGCTCAAGCCACGAAAGCAATGATAATGGAAATCTCAATCCAATCATTCAAAAGAATAAAATATTGATATTACAAGGACAACCTTCTCTTTGACATAAATGGTGATGCATATTCCTTTCTGGTGGGCGCACATTTAGAGAATTCAATTTTCTTTGCCAATCCAGATAATTTGCATTTTCCAACAGAAGAAGGCATAACCGATTGGTTTAGTCTTGAAACACTCTTAACAACCTTCGCCAAGTGATAACGTTGTTGATTGATTTGGCATGCCCTAGATGCTAATTTGATTGTACTGACAGTATCTTGACAAGGAACAGGATTCTACAACAGATAACGAGATACTGAACATGAACAACCAAATAAGATAATACTAAAATAGACAACATTGATAAGGATAAATGAGGAAATAAATAAGGTCCTCACCAAGCAGGTAAACAATACAGCCATACTTGAATTGCCCAAGAAATCTTGCAGTAGGCGAGTTAGCTTGCTTTCTCGATAGGGAATGAAGTTTTCACCAGCATTAAGAGCGTGCACAGTATTTATAAGTGCAAATAATGACTTGTTAATCTTAGTGTTCTCAGCTAGTGGAAACTATTCATACTAAATAGCGTGCAGTGGTAATCAGGTTGTATACAAAATTTAAATCAGAATAAAACAGTGTATACCTCCACATGTAGCTCAGCTTCACATACTGGCAACAGAGAATATTATTAGGAAAAATAATAAAAAATTAGAATAAAACATTATGACTGGGGTGAGCATACTTGGGTGTTATCAAGAAAGACTGTTTCACATACCTCCATATGTTACAACTACAAAAGAATATAAAGCATACCTAGATGGACTTGTGAGGTAGAGACATGCTCGTTTGCAGTTTGTAGCATCTACATGCTCAACTAACAGGTCAACATCTTCCTCCTATATATTACACTGACAGAAGATTACAAAAGCTAGAAAATTTACACTGATAACTATTATACAGATATCTTGTACTTGCATATTAATGCAAGCAAACATCCTTTCACTGCATGTGACAAGTTTTCCAAACTCACAAGTTTTACAACACATCATCAATCACTTAAGAGTTTCACGAGTTTTTCAATTCACAAGTTTCATAATCAATCCGCGATTGGGGCCAACTTCTGAAGCTCGATCTCATAACTATCCTTTAACACTGCCTAAAAAAATGGAATTAGAAATTCTAGAAAATACAATATAATGTAAGCTACTTTAAAAAAAAACATCATTCCGAACCTCATCACAATATAATGTGATCTTGAATGCACTCCGTCAACTCGGCCCGAACCTCATCAATTTGATCACGAGAGTAACCTGTTTTTGTGAACTGTGAACACAGACAAATTAAATTGGCGAGTGGTTAATTTGAAAAACAATCTGTTAGGATCTTTGCCCTAGCTAGAGGGGGGGTGAATAGCAATTTGGCGTTTTCTTTCACCTACGTTGTTAGTTGCACAGCGGAAATACAAATAAAAACTAAACTAACAACTACACAATACTAACAAACCAGATTTACGTGGTTCGGAGATGAAGCTCCTACTCCACGACAGTCCGTGAGGTGGACGATCCCTTGATCCTTCGGCGGATCGCTCCCCGGATTCCCTCCGGCTATCACGTGTCGCTCCTTGTGGGTGGAGAAACCTCTCCACAATCTCTGGACACAACCTGAGCACACAAGACTACTAACTTGCCCTATCCAAGCAAGTTTCGTCAAGGACCCTAGCCCCAAAGCGAGCTCCTTTAAATAGGACTCGGGGCTGAAACCCGCGCTCCAGTCGACTGCTCACTTACCAGTCGACTGGTAGGCTCCAACGGCTACAAAATAGCCTCAGCCGCCTTCGCAACGGTCGACTTCCAGTCGACTGGTACAGGACCAGTCGACTGGGTCCAGTCGACTGGAACCACCTCCAGTCGACTGGCAGTCGACTGGTCGACCCTCCCTGGGTCGACCCGATTCTCTGTTTGGTCAGCCCACAAGCCTAGGTTACCCTTCCCGAGTACATTTCTCTCCGTACTCGACCCCTAGGACTTCCCAAGTACATTCACACAGCACTCGTACCCTCACGACTCGACTGACTCCTCCTCCGCAGTCTCGACTATTGCCTTCGCGCCCTCTTCATCTTCGGCCCTCGTCCCTCGGATGCGCACGCAAGCCTCCAGCTTGCATCCATGCCACCCTTCACGTACGCCTCGAAGTCCGTGCCCATCAGCTCATCGTATCTGCACTCCATGGTCCCTCAGATGCGCACGCCAGCCTCCAGCTAGCTTCCATGCCATCCTTCACCGTACCGAGGCCGTCCAGTCAAGTCCATATGTGTACCTGTACAGTCCTGCACACTCAACATACACATATCAAATACACAGGGTAAACCTAACTTAAACCCTTTGCCCAAACATCAAAACCTATGGTCATACCAGACCATCTTAGAGCCAATTGCTCCAACAATCTCCCCCTTTTTGATGTTTGGCAATCCGTTTAAGTTAGGAAAGCAAGATAGTAGTCAATAGCAAAAACCATGCTAAATGAATGCATATGCCATGCATAAATGGACCCTCTCCGAAGGTATCCCACACCTAACTCTCCAAGTTAGGAACTTTTCTACCTAGCCCTTCAAGCTAGGATTTTTACCACCTAACCCTCCAAGTTAGGATTTTCCCTCACCTAGCCCTCCAAGCTAGGATTTTTACACAACCCGGGCTTTTTAACACTTCTCCCAAGCTCCCCCTACATTGGCCTTACAAAGGCTTTTTAAGAACTTCTCCAAGGTTCCCCTTACGCCAAGAAGGGAGCAACCAAGCTCCCCCTCAAACTCAACTCCCCCTAAAACTAGGGTCTTTAGCAAAGGTATATTGGTTTCCCACTTAAACCCAATAGTTCTCCCCCTTT
This sequence comes from Boesenbergia rotunda, assembly GCA_024364735.1. Taxonomy (NCBI): domain Eukaryota; kingdom Viridiplantae; phylum Streptophyta; class Magnoliopsida; order Zingiberales; family Zingiberaceae; genus Boesenbergia; species Boesenbergia rotunda. The sequence continues at coordinate 674,829 of JAGFNQ010000807.1, read as the reverse complement.
GCCATACATCAAAATGACACCAACAATATCCCAATCATTGGTTCTTTCAATTCCTCAATGACCCTAGACACAGTGTACTAGACCCCCATACACTTGTTTCTCACCTTTTGAACCCGAACCAGCTGCTGGATACCCAAACCAGCCCTGGTCAGTCGACTGCCCACAGTGGCAGTCGACTGATATTCTGATTTCAGTCTTTTCTGGCCATTTTCAGAAATACACCAGAAATTCCACAAATTTCCAAAAATTCCCAAACTTTGTGGACAACTTTGTGGAACCTATACCTACTTGGGAAAAATACATATACCCATGTGTCTATCACCATTCCCAAGTTTGGCACAAAACCCAAAAGTTTCAAAATGAAAATCAAGGCAATTAGGAGGCAAACTCCCCCTTAACCCATGCCTTCTCCCAATTTTCATTTTTCCCAGGTCAAGTTCTACCCAACTTAACCTCCTAACACCATGTTGAGTTACCCCCACCCAACATTCGAGTTCTTCCCCTTTTTGGACACCATTAATGCTTGCTCCCAAGCAACCTTTCCCTTAGTGCCAAATCGAACTCACAAACACTCTAAAGACTCTAAAGGTTTGCAAGCACACTTGCTAGGATATATCCTATCCTAGAAAATAATGATATCATGTAAATATCAAGTGTGCTTGACTTTTTGGTACACATCTAAGTTTTTTAAAGGATTTTGCATTAAGTATCAACCTTCAAATTCGTTTCTAATTCCATGTGTTTGTCAAATCTACCCATCATAATTCGACACATGGAATTGTCCTCAATGTTCCCTGTTTAACCTCTAAATCTTAGATACCTAGGAAACCTTATCAATCCTTCTTGATTTCCATAAAATCCAATAAGTTCTTATCAAATCATGGGATTTTATTCAAAGAATATGAAATCAAAACTAAGAACTTTAGTCCTAAACCATATCCCATAACCAAATTTACAATTTTTGATCATTCAAAGGCTATTTTCCACATTTTCACACTTAGCAGTCGACTGCCCAAATGGGTAGTCGACTGCCACCTGACTTCCAGGTTTACAGAAATCCCGGTCGACCTCCTGGTCGACCTCCAGTCGACTGCCACCAGTCGACTGGTATCTGAGCCAGTCGACTGGTGGCTGAATTTCAGCCCTCTTTGGTGAATTTCAGAAATGTCGTAGAAATTCTATAAATCTCCAAAAATTCTGAATTTTTGTAGGGAGATTTGTGAGCCAATGTCTACTTGGGAAAAATATGTTTCCAAATAAATGTACTCCAAATCCCAAGATTGGCACGAAACTCTATTTCTTCTAAAATGTATCAATTAATCCCTTCCCAAAAGTCCTAATTCTCACTTCTCTTCAACTTATCCTTTTATCCTTGATTCAAATACATTCCTATCATTGAAATATATGGTATTCCACCATTAAACCTCATTTCATCAATTAATTCTCCTTTTTCATCTTTTTCTCCCTAAATTCTCCTTTTGATGTGCCAAACTCTAGGATCAAGACTTATCCAAGTCTTCTAACCCTTTTTGGCACATTTCACTTTACTTCCTA